>SJYT01008722.1:143774-155596 GCA_006410635.1 Cephalophus harveyi
AGCTACTGTCAATAATTCCAAGAGCCTGAAAAAGATCAAATAAGTAATTACTCTTCATAGGACCCCCTAGGTAGTAGCAATAATCTAAATTTATGGCAGAATCAGCTGTCAGGCCTTTTCAACCTGTGAGCTCTAGTCTCTGAATGGGTGATTATTTTTGTTGTTGATAGGAATCGGTGGAGCAAGTCTGTAAAGAGGTGACAGCACTTTAAAACCTGTAAACTCCTAAAAATGGTACTGGTTAGAAATGATTTGAATAGGCTTTGTGACAAATACAGGTAAAAGAAAAAAGATCTCTCATTGAGAAGTTAGACATCAGTGATTTGTTTTTAAGTCAGATGTCCTAAAAATAATCTATCTTGTAGCTGAGTTTGCTGTTTGATGTCATGATTTTAAAATGTTGCTTGCCTTTTCCCATTCATCTTATTCTTTTGTTTGCCCAAAGCAGAGATTGTATAATATCTTGCCCATTTATTTTCATAGTCTGTGCTCTCTGTCACATATAAATGAAACCTAGCTCAGAAATAATATGCCTGCAGAAACACAGCATATTTACTTTTTTAAAGGCACAGGCATATATCAGCTTGCTTCTACTCAAGATAAATAAAAGTATGGCTACTTATCTGTCTTTTTTACTTTCAATTATTGGATGGCAGAAGGAATGAAATCCTCAGAAAGTGCTTTGCTTTTCAAATGCCAAAAATAGTCAAATTTTCTTGCCAACCTAGGCTATGAACATACACAATGGCATAATGGTCTCCATTTCTTAACAGAGAAGGCCTTCTTAAAATCCTATATACATCTGTAAAGAGAATGCTGCTAAAACTTGAACTTATCAGGGAGGAGGATGAAGCAACCCAGGGTCAATAATATGGAGACACTCATATGAAAACTGTTCATATCTTCTTCTTCTCTTAGGTTTGCTGAATTTTTATTTACGGAGGAATTCAAGGCTGGTTCCCGGGTCCTTGAAAGTATATACAGCTTGTATGAAGGCTTTTCTGGGACCGTGTGCTTTCTGATCGATCTGCTGCAGCCCAACCAGGCTGAGTTCCCTCTCTTCAGCGTCTTTGTTTAGAAGGCTCCATGTTCCATCATGGCCCTGCATAAGGTTCCCGAGATTTCCTGAGCCTACTACCTGAGGCAGTTTCCACATAAGCCACATTCAATGGTATCACAACCATGAGCCTTAACATTGCCGCCAGAAGGAAGGAAGGGAGCAGGCAGGTGAAGAAGGCAACATGATTCCAGGTTGAAGGGAGAACAGTGTGAGAACATGGAAACATAAAAACACCACAACTCTTCTAAAACCCCTAGAGATGGAACAGTTCAGGAAATGGATGCGACACCAAAGATCAGAGGAAAAAAGGGAAAGAAAAATCATCTGTCTCCTTAAACCAACATTGAGATGTGGATTATGGCAATGAAATGCCAAAAATACTTTTGCAATTGGAAAGAGAATTTGACCACTTGTGGGTGCCCTCCACCCCTAAATTCAGAAATAAAGACCATCAGAAAACTAAAGTCATTGCCCAGCTGAAAACTGCTAGGAGGGATGGGTCAGATTGCCAAAGGACAAAAAGGGAAACTCTTGGTTGTCCTTTGCCTTTACTTACTGAAATTCATGATTTTTAATGAATGGAGAAATTTGCCTATGAATCTATTTTTATCATTACCCTAGGCACTTTAAAAAAATCATACCATAACTTAGTTTCAACCCCCAAATTCCAAGTTCCCTTAGGCCTTAGAGCATATCTTTTCCTGGTTCCTTCTTTCCGAAAGCTCAATTAGAATAACAAAATTCACAGGCTAGCAAAAACCATGGCAGGTGTTGCTATCAAGTGTTTTTCTCAATTTGAAGCATAAGCTATGTACTGTCTATTGTTAGTAATTTTTTAAATGCCTATGTAATCTCAATGAAGCTATTAGCGGAACTGTAAAATATACTTGTGGCAAAAATCTCTCATCTCAAAGATGAGGGTAAACACCAAGGAGGTGGGTCGTTTCTGCCTTGGGTGGAATACTGTGTCCCCTGGGACACACACTGGCCTAGAAAGGGACCAGTGATTATGAAAAGAACATTGCTCAGTTTTATACTATTAGATTAAGATATGCGTAAACTCCCCAGCTGGTCATCATATCCTCCAAGACACAGGCTCCACTAGAATTTGTCTACAGTATCCATTGAGCCAAGCTGTCATATTAAATTCAGCCCTGCTGTAAACACATAGAAGCTGTAAAACTATTTCAAATAAGTAGTGGTTTCCAGAACACTGTGGGAGCATCTGTCACTTCAATACTCAGAACACGAGTATATCCTTTTCCTTGAATTTGGTCACTGGCAATTTCATATATCAGAATGAGGAGGAAATTGAATGCATTGTAAGATTTCACAGTTATTTAAATAGTCATTAAGTATTTGGATATACATGATAGATGTAGAATATATATGTATCAATAGGCACTTTGGTTTACATGGGGATAGATGTATATATACATCCGGAGAAGGAAATGGCAACCCATTCCAGTATTCTTGCCTGGGAAATTCCGTGGACAGAGGAGCCTGGCAGGCTACACTCTATAGGGTCGCAAAGAGTTGGACATGATTGAGCAACTGAACAACGACAATACATCTGTCCCCATGTAAATGTAAGCACTTACTTCGTTCAGTACTTCCAACTTCTTGATTTATAGATGAACTTTGGGAGGAGTTGGGGAATACTCTGTTGCCTAAAAATGTGTGCGTGCATGCATGCACACACTTTTTTCTGGAAAGAAGATCTCTAGCATTTACAAGATTCTCAAAGAATCTGGGACTGAAGAACGGTAAGAACTGTCTTCGTATATTTTATGACTTTGTTATGTGTGCGTTCATCAGAGCAAGCTAAGACAAAGTGGTTTTGAAAAGCACATACCTTTTCAGCTCATTGTTTCCTTTTCCCATCCTCAGATGTAAGTATATAAAATTGCCCTCAGTTGTTCATCTTTGAAGATACTCAGAATGAGGCAGTGCCACATAAACAGCAGCTTGCAGGTGACTCCCAGAGTTGGGTTCTAGATGTTCTTTCAAGAGTTGAATGGTCAAGGACCTCTCAGAAAGCCTTAAGACAAAATACCTTCTACACAGTAGTCTCCTTTTGAAGTGATAGTAGTACCTGCTTTTCACCATTTGGATGTAAATTCATTTCATTTGACCCCTGTAGGCTGACAATAATAAGCATTCAATATACAGGGCTTTAGGAATGCATGCTTTTTTTCATCATCCAGCAACCCTTCGAGGTGATTTACATAACTGATTCAAAGTCTCACAGTTAGAAAGGGGCAGAATAAGGATTTGGATTCAGGGTTTCACTTCCCATGTGTATTTATTCCATATTCTAGACTAGAACCTGGGGATACGGCAGTGAACAAAATACCCTAGAAGTTAGCTTCTATTTCTGTTTGCTGATCCTTCCACCCTTTATCCTTAAGACCTAAAACCTAAGGTCTAAGAAGTGGTAATCTAGCTCGACATGCCAGTTTCATTTCTAGGAACTTCAGAAAAACTGGACACATTTCTGCTCACCCACTCTTTGGAGGTCCAGTAGGGTAACTGTGTTGTCGTTGTGAAAAGGCAACATTTTTGTGTGTCAAACCCAAGAAGAGGCCATGTTTGTGTCTTTATGAATTGATGCCTCAGTAAATTAGAGACAAAGATAAACTTATTTAGCACTTAAACCTGTGGAAAGTTTTCATTTTCCTGAGAAAGTAGAATTAAGGGTTTGGGAAGGTCCTCTTCTATCTTGTTTTCCCAAGAAGGAGGAAAGAGACACTTTAGTGTTGCTATAGAAAAGTGTGGCATGTCACTTATTTAACTAACCAATGTGTTCTCGTCTATGTAGTAACAGTCTTTTTTGAATAATGCTAAAGTATGTCACCTCTTGAAAGCTACAGGGGTATTTTCACCACCACTAACATTATTTTAACATTATTTACTATATGTGGGCATGAATAATTATAAATCTTGAAGGTAACTGTGGAAATATTTGAGGATAGATTAAAAGAATCTCTTAACAATGGGAGAGACTGCCTTATACTGGGTTGGCCAAAAAGTTCATTTGGGTTTTTGAATTTTTTGGCCAACCCAATATTTGGCAAACAGGAAGCATCAGAAAATATTTCAACTCTATGTGTTTTGTTTCATTAACACAATTATGTACCTTTTCTTTCACACCTCCCCAATGTATTTTTATTTTGCCTAATCGCATTTTAGTCATCAGATTTTACTTTTTTTTTCCATTTGTAACTTGGTAACGGAGAACAGAGGTTTGACAGCATATATTCCACCGTGCTTTAGGTAATTGACTATGCTATTAATATAATAGTATTTACTTTCTGATAACTCAAGAAGCAGTCATTTTCTTGGCCCATCCTAAATTTGAACTTTTCCTTGACAATTTGGATCTTTAACTTTCTTTTGACACATTTAAGATTTTAATCAAGATTGTGCTCAAATTGTCCAACTTCTATAGAGAGCAAATCTCAAAAATTTTAGTGCAAAAAATATGTTTGTGATTTATTACTATTTAAGGGAACAATGATTAAAAGGCAAAAAAATTAGTAATGCAAAGAGCCCTATTTTTGAAATTTCAAACTCTTGCTCCATGGGCCACTATAATCATCACCATCATCTTTCCACCTCACAGGGTGGTCAATGATAAAATGGATATAAGAGAGTTTTATGGGCTTCCCCGGTAGCTCAGCAGTAAAGAATCTGCCTGCAATGTAGAAGACACAGATTTGATCCCTGGGTTGAGAAGATACCCTGTAGGAGGACACAGCAACCCACTCTAGCATTCTTGCCAGGAGAATCCCATGGACCAAGGAACTTGGTGGTCTACAGTTCATGGGGTCAGAAAGAGTCGGACATGACCAGAGTGACTGAGCACGCACGCAAGAGAGTTTTATAATAGGCAGATCCTTTATATGTTTAAAAGGGAAGCTATATTTTAAGTACCTACTAAGAGCATAGAAAATCATGCTCAATTATGACTTCAAGTGAGCACTTTGGCCAAATGGAATCTCCTTGTGATACAGTGCTCGGAGTCTGGATCACTTGCTGGGTAAAAACAAAGTATGTTTTTTATATTCTAGAACCAGTCCTGTCAATAGCATTTGTGCCTCAGAAAGTTCTGATTCACTGGGCTGAGTACGTAGGAATAGGCTGGTTACAAGGGAGCTCCTTTTAATGCAAATATTTATTTTGCTCTCTGGAAACAAAGGATTACAGTGCCAGTAACTCAAGAAAAGGAGCTACTGGTTAGGTCTACAGAGCAAACATGAACTGGGGGATAAGGTAATTTGGAGTTGAGTCTGGTTTGCACTTTAATTCAGGCCTCAGTATTGCATGACTTAGAGCGATAGAAATATACTCTCATGGCACAGAAGGCCTTCCTTTAGGGGCCTGGGTTATTTATTCAGCACTATCCTAAATCAAGAGCGAAATGACTAAGTCTCATATTCACCAAGGCTGGGTGATTATGGCATAAACTTGGCAAGGAAAGCCAATGAGAAGGCAGGCAAAGATTGGGTGGGAGAAAGCTTAGCATCTCAGTGTGAGTTGTGGAGGCATGTTTGGTGCTGCTAAAAACCAGTCATCTTATTCATGGGTTTGATTTCTTCCTAGGACCTCTAATCCCATACCATCTCTGATCCAGTAACTTCTTGTCCTCCTTCTCTTTAAATAGTACATTCTGATGTGCTGGTTTTTTGTTTTTCTGTGTCTGCTTAATCATGTGACCTCCTTTCGCCTGAGACGGCAGCTTTCTCCTTATCTCTTCCATCCATGTCAGTTGGTAGCTAAGAGCTCCAGGCCCAGGAAGGCTGGAGTCCCCTCCGGATGGAAGGGCTGACCTCAAGGTCAGCAGCAGCAGGAGTTGGGCCCATTCTGCAGTCTGAGATAGCCCACCCTGGGTACAGGAGAAGGGTGACTGCGTTTATCCTGCCTCTCCTCCATAAAGAAACCTGGTCATTTTATTTATACTGCTCTGGGAAAAAACAACAACAAAGTTCATGCTACATTAAACATCTGGGCCTCCCACATGATCATAAATCTCATACTAGGGGTGCCCTCTCTCTCCTTGTTTCTTTAATTACAAGTGCTAATGAACTGATGCCTGATGGATGATGCCTTTGGGGTGGGAAATATACTTGTTTTTATTTTCTTTAAAGTCCTAAACCTTGTCGTTTGCACAGGGACTTCTCCACAAATGCCAAAGTCCCTTATCTGCAGAACTTCCTGCACCTTCTTTGGCCTTTGTGTGTACCCATTACCCCTCTGAACTGAACTTGAAAAAAATCCTTTAAAATGAAAACTAAATCATCCACGTTTTTATTCTTTGTGGGGATGGATGGTGGTGGTGAATAGCATGGTTTAAAAGGCAGATGGCCCTTTCTTTTCTTGCCTTTCTTTTCCATGTAGAATATTCAGGAAGGAGAGAGAGAAAGGGAGCACAGATACACGAGCCTTGACTGTCGCACTCTTTAAAAACACAGTTTGCAAGGACTTCCTGTTTGGCTTTTCTTAGTCTGTGCAGAAAATAGTTTGTGTATGTGTCTGTCTGTGTTGTGTGTGTGTATGTAAAAGAGCGAGACACTGACATAGAATGAAAATCACATATGAAATAAAACCCAATATTTAGCTTTTAGATGTATCTGAGTGAACAGGTATATGCAAGGATAAGCTAATTAATGAGTGGCTCTTCATTGTGTGTTAACTGCTCTCTAATCAATTAGCACATAATTAACGAGGGCCCTAATTATATTTGAGTGTTTATCTTAAACACCACTTTCATACAACTTCTGCTGCTGGGTTAAAGGCATTAGTAGCCATCTCGTAGATGAGAATAGATGTGAGTTTCACAAACAGAGCTGCAAGTGTGAGCCACATATGTAGTTTAAAAATTTTCTAGTAGTTTCATTAAAAATGCAGAAGAAAGGGTGAAATTAATTTTAATGGTGTAGTTGATTCAACTCCAGAGAAGGCGATGGCACCCCACTCCAGTACTCTTGCCTGGAAAATCCCATGGGCGGAGGAGCCTGGTGGGCTGCAGTCCATGGGGTCGCGAAGAGTCGGACACGACTGAGCGACTTCACTTTCACTTTTCACTTTCATGTATTGGAGAAGGAAATGGCAACCCACTCCAGTGTTCTTGCCTGGAGAATCCCTGGGACGGGGGAGCCTGGTCTATGGGGTCGCACAGAGTCGGACATGACTGAAGCGACTTAGCAGCAGCAGCAGTTGATTCAACTCAGCCTACCCAAAATATTATCATTTCAACATGTAATCAATATAGTTATTAATGAGATATTTAACATTTGGGGGTATTAACTTTTAAAAACCTGGTGTGTATTGGACACTTACTGTACACCTCAAATCAGACTGGCCACATTTCAAGTGCTCAAGAGCCACATGTGGGTTGGCTGTTGCATTGGACAGTAGGGCTAGCATCCCACTGCTGTCCCTCAGGATTGAGAAGGTCCTCCTAGAGCGCATGTGTATTTTTGTCATTATAAGAGAAAATGGAAACCAAACACTACATGTTACTTGAGTACTGTAGTGTTTCCCCGTGTGCAGGAAACTAGGACCAAGAGCTGCCCTGTGAAAAAAATAGATTCAGTGATGAAATAAGTTAAGGACGTTCTATTCTTTTATCCCCTTTTTGGAGATTTCCATGGTACACTAACATGTCATAGACTCTGAAAAAACTCTTCTGGATAAAGAAACCAGTGTGCAGCTGTTGAGTTCTGTGTTTATAAGGTTCCACCTCTGGGTGGTGGTGGTTACCCAGCTACCACTATAAAAACATGGTTAGTCTGGCATCATATGTTTATGGTATGCTTATAATATTTATTTTTCTGCAGAGGTGTTTTAACACCCCTCCCCCTCCCCACATCACATTAAAGATACCAGAACAATGTCCCTGAGTATTAATCCCTACCAATTATCTTGCCCTCACAAAGATGTAAGGTCATTCTTTAGTACACTTCTGAGAAAAAGAATTCTGGAAATTGCCACAAGGTCTCTGCATGAGAAAAACTTTGTGTTTTCCCTTCCTTCTCCATTCTCTTTGGAGCCTATCTCTACTTATTCTTTGTATTCGGAATCACCCAAGAGCTAAGATACGTCTTCTTGTTCTAGAACCACCTACTAAGTTGAAACCAGCAGATGGCTGCAACGTCTTGCACGTGGACACAGATCATCAGAAAGTACCCCAATACATACCTTCCTCTCATTCTTTCAGAAATGATGAGTTCTACCAAGATGAGGGGAGAAACATCAGAATGTGTATATGTATAAACATAGAATACAGTTTCATAAGTAGAGTAATACTGTTTCTGCTAATACTTTCTTTAAAAATATTTTGTGTGTGGTGTTCATTTACTTTCTTTAGTGTGTGCTGTTATCGTAAAGTGTGTGAAGTAGTTGTGACTTAGCGATCGGTTTGAAGAAGATATACACTATACTTGACAACTGTCAACCTTCAGCAAGTGATCTTTTTGCCTTTGTTTGAGTGGGAAGTCTGATGCTGCCCCCATAAGTTTTGTTTTATGATCTGTGCTTAAGTGGCAATTACCAATTAAATAACTTCTGCTGCTTAATTTGGTCCAAGTTGATTGTAGTAACCCTTCTATATGGATGTATTTAAATAAGATTAAATGATCCATTTTGCCTCTTTTTTAGAGGACTTTTTTTTTTAGGACTTTAGTATTTCAATATTAGAGATGTCTTCTGGAGACTCTAGTAGCAGTAGAATCCCTTTGCTCTTGAAAATGTAGATTATATACCATGAAGTTTTATATAGACTTTCCAGATGTAGGAGGGGGACATTCTAAGTGCAAAAGTTTGGTTTTAGAACCTGTCTGATTTGGAAGAGCAGTCCATTCTCAAAAAAGGTAACAGCCTTCCCAATTCTGAACATGTGTGGGAGCTCTACTTGGAAAGGAAATCTGAATTAGTCTCATGGATTTAATGGCACTAAATTAACATTTTTCAAATAGATTTTGTAGTAGAATCCAATTATTCAAGGAAGTCACTTGGTTGCAAAGTCATATACTAAAGAATAGTCAGACACCACATGCTAGTTTTGGAATGTGCATTTCCCAAGTGAACAGAATTTAGTTCACCAAAAAGATTTTACACGATTCATGATACTTACAGAAATATGGTTGTATCATTGGAGAAAAAAGCTCACCTCTGTAAATGCTACATTTCACATTCACTAGTAAACTAGTGTAATTCCTTAATTATTTGGGGGGGATACAAAAGAATAATCTGTCAATAGAATAGAACTGCTTATTCCTAACTGTATTTAGGAATGAATACATACAATAATTCAAAAGACTTGGGTTCAATCCCTGGGTAGGGAAGATCCCCTGGAGGGGAGCATGGCAACCCACTCCAGTATTTTTGCCTGGAGAGTCCCATGGAAAGAGGAGCCTGGTGGGCTACAGTCCATGGGGTTGCAAAGAGTCAGACATGACTGAAGCAATTTTGCACGCATGCATGATTTAAGGTATTACTGAATTTTGAAGAACTGCTCAATAAATTAGTAGTATTAATAAAATTGTACTCTTTTTACAATGCATTTGCCTCAGCACACATGCAGAGTTAAAAACATAAATTTATTTTAAAATACACCAAATAACACAGATCAGTTATTATGACTTTAAAAGCCTAATTTCCAATAGCATTAAATCCAACACCAGTTATATGTTGTATATAACTAAAATTTTGAAAGCCTTGCACACAAAATGAGAGACTTATTCAAAAATGCCTTTTTTTTCTTTTTGGTTCTACAAAAGGTTCTACAATCCATTGCTAATTATTATATTCCTTTAGGGCTACTTTGAGGCGCTTTCAAAGACATATTTGTAGCAGTTACATCTAAATTTAGAGCAGAACATTGTGTCAGATATTTTGCTATATCACAAAATGTTGTAGTACTGTATTTTATAATAAAACCAAATTCTCAAGTATTCTGGTATATTACATATTATTATGCCAAAAAAAAAAAACACTTTCTAGAAGGCTGTTATTGTGTACTTAATATTTCAAGAAAATAATGGGTATTTCAGTCAGAGCAAGAAAGTATAATGCAATACATGACATTCAATTGATCGTTAGTCACAATCCATTTAGGTATTTGACAGAGAAACTAGCAATCACAAGCTCAAATGCATACATTATTCTCAAGGACAAAATGGCAAACACTTAATACACAAAGACATGGTCACGGGCAAGTTAGCTGCTGCCTGGCTGAACAAGATCAACTTGCCAATCAATCCTCATCGGATTTTAGCTTTTGTTATTGGTTGTTCCTGGCGGGGGAAGTGCTACAGGTCAGTTGATGTCGCCTCCCTTTCGCATGGGGGATTTGCTTACAGCCAGTGCATGGTATAATGAATTCTCTGAAAGCAGGGTTGAGTCAGAAGCTTAGAGATGCACCTTACTGTCTTTAAAACTGCTGTTATACAATGTTCTAAACACTGTGATCTTTCCAAATGTATTTTCTGTATTAGTTTTGTACTGTTAGAAAATAATACGCCATAAACTGGACTCTATAGTGTTTAAAGCAATGTTATTTATTGGCTTATCACACCCTGCCTGTTTATGTACAGTCTACTTAATATAAAACCTGTGATAATCCTTTGCCTTAAAAATAAAATCTAATGCTAAATATTGAGTGTGCTCTAACATAATTTTAAGCTACAAGTTAATTTTTCCTTTAAAAGTTAAGATGGTGTCAAATAAAATATCAAATGACTACTTTATGGAGTGTGGCTGCCTATTCTGTACTTGTGGCAGTGTGTGTATCTTGATCCAGAACATGATGACCTGCTGGGTGCTATAAATAGATATTAGTAATCCTTTTAGAGAATGGGCCTGGCACTTCTCAGCTATGGGCTGAATACCTCCCCTTAACCCTTATAAATAGATTTTCCCATGCCACAGAAGAATGAAGAAAAACAGTCCTTCATGTTCTCTCTCTACATTTTTTGTCTTGATTCCTCTTGAATCTTCACATTCCATTTGTGTTGCCATCATATTCCTAAATAGAAAAATGCCAGAGATGCCTGAAGATGGATGAAATCACCTAACTTCAGCGGGGAAAGGGATCTCACAATTATTCAAGTCCAATCTCTTATGGAACAGGTTAGAACTCGAGTTGTAGAGATTTAATGAAGGCTCAAGCTCTGAGCGACAAAGGGAGGGGTCGCTGAGCCTATCCTGATGTCCAGAAGGCTGTCACCGATCCAATGAATGAATTGTGTTAGTCTTGGGGCTGGCACAGAGCAGCAAGCAGAGGGAGGTATCGTGTGGCCTAGAAAATCGTTTCCTTATTAGGTCTTGGTCTTCAGCGGGCTGAATTAGTCAGTTATGAAGGAATATATCAATATTTTTGAAAGCAGGTTTTCTGGGAAGGAAAGCGTTAGCTCTTAGGGATTACCATGATGCTCTTTCACCTTGGAAGCAATGCTTCAGACTTGGTCAGGTGAAAAGGTACATTCCGGGTGCGTGACGATATACTTGCACTTTGAAAAGCATCTGCGGGCTCTGCTTATTTTTTTTTAAGTGACCGGAAACGCTGATCCTTTGAGGGATTCGGCGTTATTTAGGTCCAGAAAACAAAGCCCGGGCTGGAAAGGCATCCTGATCCCAATTCCGGGTCCCGCGGGGCTGCAGGTTTTTGAAGAGATGTGAAGGTTTCCCACAGAAGCGTCGTCCTAAGGGCTTTAGGACCCAGCGGCTGCGCGCGGGGCCGGCGGGGCCCGCCGCCTCC
>SJYT01008722.1:155956-192834 GCA_006410635.1 Cephalophus harveyi
AAAAAAAATTCAGCCAGCTGGGAATCTTTCCTACCAGGAAATATCTCCCCAGCCAACACATCACAAACACACACACAGCAAAATATCTCCCCCACCAACATACCACACACACACATTCGAGTAGCAAAATAGATTTTACAGAGCCTTATATACACACACGTGTAGTCGAGTAGTAAAATAGATTTTACAGGGCCCTATTATAAAACTTTGCATTTCATATTAGAGACAGTCATCCCAGCTGACACTCAGAATACTGACTTGTAGTTTACACAGTGTCAAAACAAACCAGGTGAACAAGTTTCCCAACATCAAAAGCCACAGACTCATACAGAGGAAGAGAAACAGGTGCACTGGCAGGAGTAAGAAGTTGCTACCAACCTCATGAGAGCAAGGGAAGAGTTGGCGGGGAGGGGAACAGAGAGAGAGAGAGAAAGTGAGAGGAATTTTAAAAGCCCTGCAGCCTAGGGCCAGAGAATAAGTGAGTCCTCCATGGCCAAGTAGGCCGCAGCAACCTGATTGTGTGCCCACTCAGTGGGATCAATGCAATGCACTGTTCGTGGACAAGGCACTCATCATTTCTTATCTCCATCTTGTGAAAAGAAAGTTCATTGTCCATGCTATTTGAGTAAAGTGACAGAGAAACTATTTGAGTAAAGTGACAGGGAAACTGACAGTTCTTAAATGCTTCTTGTGCTAAATGGCTTGGTAGGTAGCGGTTTCTCTCAGTTCATTGACTCCTCACCATAAAGCAGATATAATTGTTCCCATTTTATAGATGAGGAAAATGAGACCCCACACCACATTCACAAGCTTCTTACAAGTGGAATTGGCTTAATTATGTGAAAGAAGTCTGAGAAGTGTGGAATGTGTTTTATCTATAGTTCCATCTTAAGAAAGTTTGGTCATCTTGGCAAAATTGAAAAAACACAACCTAAGTTGCCATCTTGGTAAATGAGAATACCTTATCAGTACTAAACATTTAAAATGTTTCTAAGTACTGAGTGACCCAAGACAAAGCTAATGACATAATAGTATGTATAAAAACAGGATGGCACTCATAGACCTAAGCTCAGAGAAATATACCAATTTGTTAAGAGTGGTAATTTCAGGATGATGGAGTTATGGGGCAGTTTTCACTTTCCTGAAAAATATAGAAAAGTACATCATTTACTCCTTTATTATATTATACTTCTCTACATTTTTCAGTTTTTACCATAAAAATATTTTAACTTTATCTAAAAAAAGAAAAAGTTTGGTACTTTGGAGTGATAACTTCTCATAAAGTTTCAATACTATACAGGGACCTATTTCCAGAAAATTCTGAATAGGTCATTCTGCTTTGGGGGAAAAAACAGAATAACACATAAAAAGAAAAAAAGGAACAAACAACCTACTTCCTTCAGCAAAGGCACTTTGATTCTAACACAGCTGATTTCTTTCAAGAAGATGCTGGAACCATACTGAGATACACAAAATGTGGTTCCAAGCCTCTTATCTTCCAGATGAAAAGAAAAGCAATTTGATGTTGTGTGTTAGCATGCCTTAATATCTTACTGAAAGTTCTTCCTGCTGTTTGATTTTATTCTAGCTCTAAGACGTCAGCTTTGCATAAAGATCAA
Source organism: Cephalophus harveyi (assembly GCA_006410635.1). Lineage (NCBI taxonomy): Eukaryota > Metazoa > Chordata > Mammalia > Artiodactyla > Bovidae > Cephalophus > Cephalophus harveyi. The sequence goes on from SJYT01008722.1 coordinate 157,576, forward strand.
AATTATTTCCCCCAAACAAAGGAGAGTCTCTGCCCTTCTTATCGATTGGATTTAGTAATATTTTAAAACTGTTTGGGGAAAATTTAGCTCTCTTTAGTTAGGGATGGGTACTAACTAGCCAAACTCCTGTTCTTTTTAGGTGACATGTTGGTTTTGGATTCATTCAGTTCAGTCGCATTTAATTACATTGTAATGATGGTGGACTAAACACTACAGACTAGGCCTTGCTCCTTCTTTCATGTAGGGAGGCTTTGGGAGAGCACCATGTTTCATTTTTATCAGGCTCATATTTAAAACTGTAGTTGCAGTTTGAAGAATTGTTTCCTCATGAAGGCTAGGTTGGGATGATAGGAACATTAAATAATGTCTTGAATTTCTTTTTTTCTATTATAAGGACAATCTTATTGTGAATGATAATAGACATTCTGGATAAGCATAGTGGGGGGAAAGCACCTCTTAACAACAAACAAAATTTATTTCTCATTCTTTTACAATTATGTTCATTTTATAAATTAATTGGGAGAAGGAATAAATATAAATGAGTTACAGGTTCAAGGAATTTGCCCCCATTCTTATTTATTGGTATAATGAAGGAAAAATGGTACCTAAAAATCTAGCTTTATAAAATAAAAGCTAAGAAGTTCTAGTAATTTTTTTTTTTTTAGGATGTGGTGAGGTGAGGTGAGGTGAGGTGAAGTCGCTCAGTCGTGTCCGACTCTTTGCAACCCCGTGGACTGTAACCTACTAGGTCTCTCTGTCCATGGGATTCTCCAGGCAAGAATACTGGAGTGGATTGCCATTTCCTTCTCCAGGGGATCTTCCCAACCCAGGGATCGAACCCAGGTCTCCCACATTGGAGGCAGACACTTTAACCTCTGAGCCACCAGGGAAGCCCTTTATTTATTTATTTACTTTACAATACTGTATTGGTTTTGCCATACATTGACATGAATCCACCACAGGTGTACATGAGTTCCCAACCCTGAACCCCCCTCCCACCACCCTCCACAATGGAGTATTACTCAGCCATTAAAAAGAATACATTTGAATCAGTTCTAATGAGGTGGATGAAACTGGAGCCGATGATACAGAGTGAAGTAAGCCAGAAAGAAAAACACCAATACAGTATGCTGCTGCTGCTGCTGCTGCTGCTAAGTCGCTTCAGTCGTGTCCAACTCTGTGCGACCCCATAGACGGTAGCCCACCAGGCTCCCCCGTCCCTGGGATTCTCCAGGCAAGAACACTGGAGTGGGTTGCCATTGCCTTCTCCAGTGCATGAAAGTGAAAAGTGAAAGTGAAGTTGCTCAGTCATGTCCGACTCTTAGCGACCCTATGGACTGCAGCCTACCAGGCTCCTCCGCCCATGGGATTTTCCAGGCAAGAGTACTGGAGTGGGGTGCCATTGTCTTCTCCACCAATACAGTATACTAACATATATGGATTTAGAAAGATGGTAATGATAACCCTATATGCGAGACAGCAAAAGAGACACAGATGTAAAGAACAGACTTTTGGACTCTAGTAATTTTTTTTATTCAAGTATAGTTGATGTACAATGTTATATGTTACAGTTGTACAATATGGTGATTCACAATTTTAAAGGTAATGCCCCATTTATAGTTATTATTATAAAATTTTGGCTATATTCCCCATGTTGTACAGTATATTCTTGTAGCTTATTTTATACCTGAGTTTGTACCCCTTAATCTTCTACCCCTATATTGCCTTTCTCCCTTCCTGCTCCCTATTGGTAACCACTAGTGTGTTCTCTGGATCTGTGAGTCTAGTATTTTTGACAGAACATTACAAAATGATTCGTTGCAATGAAAAACATTGCAAAATACCCTAGTATTTCTCTCTTCTGTAAACTTTGAGAAGACTTTAAAAATAATGATAGCCTAAATATCAATAGCTTTTTTGTTGTTGCTTGCACAGTGCTTTCACATACAGTATATAATTCCATCCAATGTAAAACCTTGTGAGCTAACTGTCATTATCTTTTTTTTACAGTTGAGAATTGAGGCTGAGTGAGATTACGCAAGTGGCTTTTCAGAGGTCACAGGGAGCTTTCTATTTAACCAGTTTGGTTCTTGCGTGGCTTCACAGAGCATGTATGTCATAGGAAGATAACGTGGCATAGAGGAAATCATAATCAATATTTCTTTTGAAAATGTGTTTTTAGTAACTACCTCAGAGGGTCTCTGATACCACAGATTATTTATGCTGACACCAACATGCATGGTTTCAGCTAATTAATAAACTGCTTCCACTATGATGTTTGAAAATGGAATAAAATGAAAATAAAAAAGGATCAACCTGCTGATTACCTACATTAGGGATCAGCAAACCGTGCCCCACATGGAAATCCCCTTACTGCCTGTTTTTGTAAAGTTTTATTGGAACACAGGCATGCCCATTCACTTCTGTGTTGTCTGTGGCTGCTTTTGCATTATAGTGGCAGAGTTGAGTAGTTGCAGTAGAGACCATGACCTGCAAAGCCTAAAATATTTACTCTTTGTAAATACACAAAATGTTTGCCAACCCTTGGTCAAACTGAAAAACTATCTTGAATGATTGTGATGAAAATACTTAATTTATGGCTACGTTTAGGCAATTTCTCAAGTAAAACAAAACAACAACAACAAAAAAACATTTGGAGTAATTGGATGAGTCTTGCAGAATCCCAGAAAGAACAGTAGAGTGTGTTTCTTATCAGTTTTCTTAACCAGTAGTGGCAAATAGTGGAAGTCTTAGGGACTTTCACAAATTCATTAAATACCTACTACATGTAAACTTCTGTGCTAAGATTTTTATTAGTTGAGAAAAACAGTGAATTGCAGGAGGGTACACCTGGGTTTCCTGGAGAAGGAAATGGCAACCCACTCCAGTATTCTTGCCTGGAGAATTCCATGGACAGAGGAGCCTGGTGACCTACAGTCCATGGGGTCGCAAAGAGTTGGACGTGACTGAGCGACTAACACACGCACCTGGGTTTCAGGGTCACCTCTGTGATTAGTTCATTCTGGGACCTTCCTTCGTTTCCACTGTAGACAAAGAAGTGTCATTTGTCTATAATTCTGCAAATATTTTCCATTAAACACAGCCATCTCCTCAGCATCCAGAGACCTGCTTTTTCCTCTGGACCTTCATTTTATTCATTCAGCTCTTAATATGTGCTGTTGTTTCATTTGCTTATTTGTCATTAAAAATTCTGAGCTTGATTTTACTATTCAGGTAAAATATATTTGTTGTTGGAACAACAGAAGGGCAGAAAACAGATAAGCACAACTAAAAAAATTTAAAAGCTCTAATTTGACTAACTAAAGAGAACGATTCTTAATATTTTGTTATATATCCTCACTAATATTTTTACAGTCATTAAGCTGGTAAACCATGAACCATCTAGGGGGAGGGAGCGGGTATAGGAAGGAAGACCCTGATTTGCAGTCTTTGCTGATTCTGTGATTTAAGATTTCCATCATGGCCTATTTCAAGCTACTGAGTTGTTTAAGAACTGCCTCACAAAATTCCTAACCATTTAGTTGTCTCATGAGTCAGTATGAGCCAGCTGAAGCACTCCACTGTTTATGTGTATATGTGTGTGTATCTATATGTATATGTAATTTTCTTTTTATTAAAAATGGAATTTTCTCTGTATTTTCCATTATAATACATTACTCCTTTTGCTTACCAAACATGATAAAAATTTTTTGTATGTCAGTATATGTATCTGTATACTGTCAATTTTAAGGACTGGATAATATTTCATTGAATATACATATTAGGATTTATTTGATCATTGTTTTGTTTAGGGGGACCTTTAGAGTTTTCCCAGAGCTTTGCCATTAAAAATAATAGTATTCAAATTTTTGCAGTAACCTTTCTTTCTAAGTGAGTTAATCTATGAGAAATATCTTACAAACTGAAAGTGCTATATAAATATTACTTATATTAATTAGGTCCTGTTTTCTTGTTTAGATTATGTACATCTCTGAATGAGACAGTAGTGTGCAGCTATCTTTGCATTCCCCACAGCACTTACCAAAGTGCATCCACATTCATTACATATTTGAGAATAAAGACAATGGGCAGTTTATTCTGTCTTCTAGTGCTTGTGATCAGTGGTCCAACCTTGTCAAGTTACAAGGCCTCATACAGCCCTCAGTCATAGATCTGAGTTTTTCCTCAGAGCAGATTCAGTTGGATCAGCTAGACTTAGCTCAAAACCTTGAACTTTATTATTTTCAGCTAAACAAGTTGATCCACATTGTTTTACATGATTTCATGTAATATATTGGGGCTTTCCTTGTAGCTCAGTTGGTAAGAATCTGCCTGCAATGAAGGAGACCCCAGTTTGATTCCTGGGTCAGGAAGATCCGTTGGAGAAGGGATAGGCTACCCACTCCGGTATTCTTGGGCTTCCCTTGTGGCTCAGCTGGTAAAGAATCCGCCTGCACTGTGGGAGGCCTGGGTTCGATCCCTGGGCTGGGAAGAGCCCCTGGAGAAGGGAAAGGCTACCTACTCCAGTATTCTGGCCTGGAGAATCCCATGGATTAAACAGTCCATGGGTTGCAAAGTGTCAAACACAACTCATATATTAAAGTATCTGTGACCCCAGTGGACAAAATGTAGCAGACAATTGCCTCTCCCTCCCCATCCCTCCCCACCCCCTTGCACAACCACACTACTGTGTACCTCTTTTTCTCCCAGGAACAAAGATAATCACAAAATATATCCACTTTGTACTCACTAAAGAAAGAAGTTCCTGCATTTCCTTTCTTACTTCAGGTTTTATTTTAGTATTTCGAATTATACATGTATTCTCATTTCCTTGGTTGCCTCCAGGTGAGAGTACAAAGTTAACAACACTCAATAAATAAAGTCATAAAATCTTCTGGCAGCATTATAAGGTTGTTATAAAAATGCACGTTTTGGGAAAAATGTCCTTTAACAATTTTGAAACCTAAAGCCATGAACATTTTTTATTACTGAGAAAAAAATTTTCCCCAATATTTTGTTATGAAAATTTTTGAACATACAAAAGACAACTTGAAAGAATTGTACAAAGAACACCCAAATACTTGCCACATAGATTCTACAGTTAATGTTTTATTTCACGTCTACCCATCCCTCTATCAGAGAAGGCAATGGCACCCCACTCCAGTACTCATGCCTGGAAAATCCCATGGACGGAGGAGCCTGGTGGACTGCAGTCCATGGGGTCTCTAAGAGTTGGACACAACTGAGCGACTTCCCTTTCACTTTTCGCTTTCATGGATTGGAGAAGGAAATGGCAACCCACTCCAGTGTTCTTGCCTGGAGAATCCCAGGGACAGGGGAGCCTGGTGGCTGCCGTCTATAGGATCACACAGAGTTGGACACGACTGAAGTGACTTAGCAGCAGCAGCAGCAGCATCCCTCTATCAATCCCTCAATTCACTTGTAAGTGTGCGTGTGTGTGTGTGTAAATCATATATATCAGTACTCTTCCTCTCTTCGCTATTCATATGATTACCTAGAGAGGAAAATCGTTTTAAAAGCCAGCTACTCTATCAGTCTAGAAAGGTGACTGGTTTAGGCTCCATCCTCGAGCAAGCTTGAAACTCCATAGATAAGACAGAGCTGGCAGGCTTCCAGGTATGATTGACTTTAGTCCTGTTCTGAAAAGGCTTAAGAGAGCAGAAATAGGTAGTGTGGTCTTCCAGGGGAATTCTAGGTGGGAGGCTGCTCTTTGCTGGGGGATCTCCCAACCACAGCTGCTGTTTTAACTGAAGTGATTTGGGGCATCTATTGGATCTAGAAAAAGTATATATAAATATATATATATAAAATATGTGTGTGGGGGTGGGTGTTGTATATACATGCACACGCGCACACACACACCCCCATATACTGCATTATCTCCATGATGGTGTGGCAAAGTAGGTCTTATCTCTGCTTTATAATTCAGGGACAGAACTTGGGTTAAAAGACATGTCCAAGGCTGCACAGCTAATAAGTGTTAGGAAGGGAAATGGAGAGTTTTTCTGGAGCTCTAGAGCCTGAACCACTTCCCATGCCATTCTCAACTTGGTTTCCTTGCCTCAGTGGCCTTTGGTGGCCCTCTCAGTGTGGTTCATGTTCAGGCCAGTTGGCCTGCTGGAGGGCCTCAAGAAGACTGCGTGCTCACAACTGGTCCTTAGAGAGGATGACTTTAGTGGCAGGGGTGGGGGGCAGGTTGTAGTCCAGAGTAACCAAGTCAAGGCTTTGAGAAAGCTAAGTGAAAGTGGGGTAACTGAGAAAAGACAGGATCCCGTCTGCCTCTGATGATCATGACTTGCTGGTTTGTTTCTAGGTGTTTTGAAGTCTTCTGCATCTATTGTCAGTCAAACCACATTGAAGAACCTTATGTCAGCATCACCAAGAAGCGGCAGATACCAAAAAATGGCCACTCAGAGGAAATTGAGAAGGAAGTGGGCCAGGCAGAGGGCAAACTATTCACCCACCGATCTGCATTCAGCCGGGCATCGGTGATCCAGGCTTTCCTGGGCTCAGCCCCCCAGCTGACCCTGCAGCTGTATATAAGTGTCTTACAGCAGGATGTCAGTATCGGACGATGTATGTATATTTTTTATTTCTGTTTGCATTTGGGAAGCATGGAGAGCAAAACGTAAGATCTGTTTTGTTGCAGGTGAAATTCATTTCTATGCATCTTCCATCCGAAGTCTGTGTTCCAGTTACTAAGCTCAAAACGTAGTGAGTTAAAATAATAGCATTTCTTTTGCTTATGAATCTGAAGTTTAGGCAGCTCTCAAAAGGGCTCACCTCAGCTCCACTGTGCGTTAACTAGGGTGGCTCAAAGATGGGGAGTTGGAATCCACTGAGGGCTCATCCTCTCACAGTTCTTACGGTCGGTGCTGGGCTGGGGCCTCAGATCTTCCCCACTTTGTCTCCCCATGTGGGCTAGTTTGAGCCTCCTCACAGCATGGTGGCTGCTTTCAAGAACGAGTATCCTGAGAGGGAGAAAGGGCCAAGTGGAAGGGTATCCCTTTTGTGATCCAATTTTGAAGTCATGCAACATTACTTTTGCTGCCATTTTCTTTGTTGATACAGCCAGGAATCCTGTTGAGGCTCAAGCCAAAGGGAAGAAAGGAAACTCTAACTTTTGTTGAGGAATGGCCACAGTCTAGAGGTTCACAGCTGTGATCATTGTGGAAAATACAACTTGCTGTACATAGGCTAAAAGGATGGCTGCCAGGGGCTGGGCCTCTTCAGATTGTGCCTCTGTCACTCAGCGATAGTTGTAAAGCAGCTGAAACAGTTCTAACAGCTTCTTTGTGGTGAATGAGGGCATCAGGAGTTCCTTCCTGTCTTCTTGAAGTTCTAATAGATATCTCATCTTTAAAATAAACATACTTCTCTAACCTTTGGACTAGTCTCACATCATCAAATTGAGGGCAGGTTTTGATTAAGCCAGATTAAAAAAAAAACTACATATGCATTGGACACAAGTGAAAAACCTTCATATGAAAAGAGGAAATAATCCTTTGCAAATATTAATATTGTAAGTAAATGAAAACCAGATATTCTGGTAAGTTTTGCTATACAGATAAGCAGAAATGAGTTAAAAACCTTAAATTTAAAAATACATATTTAAGATAACACTGAAATCGGAATACTTTTAAAAAATCACCCTTATTAATTTAACTTCCCTCAGTCTTCTTTCTGCCTCTAATCTAGGCTGGATGGTAAAATGTCTTTAATTTGTGGCTGAGTCACAGGTTATTTGTATATCACAACTGTCTCCCTTATCCAGGTTACATAAGAATGACTATGATTCTTAAGATATATCAGAACTTTAAGTTGAGGTCTTGGACCTTGGTGGATTAACGCCTGTGAAAACACCTTCCATAGCCCCAGGTAGACAGTAGATGCTCAATAAATGCAGCAGCATCCTTGTTTTCTAGGGACTTATAACTAGAATGGGCATTGACCAAGGTGAGTCCTCTGCATGCCAATATACCCTTTAACCAGTTCATTGTTTTTCTAAGTGGCAGAAACACAGCAAGAGACCAGATATGGTGATAGCCAATTTGATTTTTACATGTCGGTTCAATTTTTTTTCTCAAGTTACTGAAAATGAAGTTGTCTTTTAGCTCAGAGGTTGGCAAATAGCAGCCCATGGATGTAATCAGGGGTTGCTTGTTTTTGTAAATAAAATTTTATTGGAACGCAGCCATGCCCTTTGATTTACCTGTTGTCTATGTCTGCCTTTTTTTTTTTTTTTCCTTTGAGCAGAGTTGAGTAGTTGCATGGTTGCAACAGAAAATAAGTGGTCCACAGAGCATAAAGTATTTACTGTCAGGCTTCTTACAGAAAGTTTACCAACCCACATTACAGTTTTTCAGATGGAATTCTATTCGGGAAGATGAAACCTATCTCATAAAATGTCAGTGTCACAAAGAATAATCTGTAACATGCCCCCCGAGAACTTAGAATAATATAAGTCCCCTGAAAATTAAACGATAAATATGTATAGAGAAAGGAAGTGGGCATGGTCCTCTTAAAAATACAGATAACTGCCATTTATATAGGTTTTGACTAACCCTAATCACTGTCTTAGCATATCTGAGGAAGTAATCCCTCAGCTGGAAGGGGAAAGGTAGTTATAATTAGAGCACAGGCTGGGGTGTGTCATGGAGGCTATGGGCAGTATCTATCATATGATTAGGAATGCATTTGGTGCAAGAAACAAACACTTGACTACAAGGTTAGACAACCCATTATTTTGCTCATCTAAGAAGAAATTGGAGTTAGGCCATTGATGGCATTATATCAGCTGCTCACACTGATAAAGTTGATGTCCCTACAGTTCCATTGGCCTTTCATTTGGGTTGATACTGCATAGAATCCATCATGGCTTCATTCAAGGTAGGAAGAAAAGCATGAAGCAGAAGGGGGAATGTCTTTCTTCCTTTAGTTCAGTCACTCAGTTGTGTCTGACTCTTTGTGACCCCATGGACTGCAACATGCCAGGCCTCCCTATCCATTACCAACTCCTGGAATTTACTCACTCTCATGTCCATAGAGTTGATGATGCCATCCAATCATCTCATCCTCTGTCGTTCCCTTCTCTTCCTGCCTTCAATCTTTCCCAGCATCAGGGTCTTTTCAAATGAGTCAGTTCTTCGCATCAGGTGTTCAAAGTATTGGAGTTTCAGCTTCAGCATCAGTCCTTCCAATGTATATTCAAGACTGATTTTCTTTAGGATGGACTGATTGGATCTCCTTGCAGTCCAAGGGACTCTCAAGAGTCTTCTCCAACACCACAGTTCAAAAGCATCAATTCTTCAGCACTCAGCTTTCTTCACAGTCCAACTCTCACATCCATTCATGACTACTAGAAAAACCATAGCTTTGACTAAACAGACCTTTGTTGGCAAAGTAATGTCTCTGCTTTTCAATATGCTGTCTAGGTTGGTCATAACTTTTCTTCCAAGGAGCAAGCATCTTTTAATTTCATGGCTGCAATCACCATCTGTAGTGATTTTGAAGCCCAAAAAAGTAAAGTCAGCCACTGTTTCCATCACTTCCCCATCTATTTGCCATGAAGTGATGGGACCGGATGCCATGATCTTAGTTTTCTGAATGTTGAGTTTTAAGCCAACTTTTTCACTCTCTTCTTTCACTTTCATCAAGAGGCTCTTTAGTTCTTCTTCACTTTCTGCCATAAGGGTGGTGTCATCTGCATGTCTGAGGTTATTGATATTTCTCCCGGCAATCTTGATTCCAGCTTGTGCTTCTCAGCCCAGTGTTTCTCATGATGTACTTTGCATATAAGTTAAATAAGGAGGGTGACAGTATACAGCCTTGATGTACTCGTTTCCCAATTATTAGTAAGTAAAAGCTTTCCCAGAAACCTCCCTAATAAACCTCATTTGGGTCTCATTGACCAGGATTGGTCACATGATCACCTAGGTTCAAGAAATGCTAGAGAAGCTGGGCATAGGACAGTTACAACCAGTGGCTTTGAACAACATTCCTTCAACTTCTCTGGTGATGGTGTAACCAGAGATGGGAGCCGGGGAGCTTGTTAAAAAATCTACAGAAAAACAGGCTTCATTCTCGGAAATTGTGATTTGCTAGGTATGGGATGGTAGCCTCAGATAGGTCTTTTGATCTTTTTTCTCTTTTGTCTTTTAAACAAGTGCTCCTGGTAATTTTTATGTTTAGCACAGTTTGGGAACACTGGACTAGATAAGTCACAGCCTGCTTAGGGCTGGGCCCATTGCCACCCACAGCAAAATTATGTTTTCTTAAAATATAGGAGGAGGACACTGTCTGCCATACCATATGTTGAGACCAATAAAAATATCCATTCTTGATAGGAGAGGACATGAAGTCCATCTGAACCTGATCCCATTCAACGTTCAAACTCTGTATAGCTTTCTTTTCTCTCTTATCCTATGCTCACTTAGCAAATGCTGATGAATTTGGCCTTATGAATTTGGCCTTGGCAGATCTTGGAGGGGAGGTGGAGCCAGCCATATGGTCCACTGGAGAGGTTTTTGTTAATTGCAGTACAATTCATACAACAATAAGTTCACCATTTTAAATGTACAATTTAGTAGATTTTAGGATACTATGTTGTATCATCATCACTATCTAATTTTAGAATATTTTTGATACATCAAAAAGAAATCCCATACTTAGTAGCAGTCACTCCTCATTTCCCCTCTCCAGACCCTGGCAATCACTAATCTACTTTCTGTCTCTATAAATTTGTCTATTGTGCATACTTCATATAAATGGTATCATATACTTTTGGAGAGTTTCTTCCCCCATAGTCAGTGAATAATGGACACTGTCTGTGACCCTCATCCTTTGAGTGAGACTAGTCAGCTCTCAGAGGACTTGATTAAGTCACTGGACCTTGGAGGATAGGTTGGTCTGAGGCCCAGGTGAGTACACCAAGGTTTCTGTGTTCTGTGAAGACCTCTGCAGCATGCCACTTGGCCTACCTGGATCTCCAAGTGTCCTTCTCTCTTCTAGTCAAGGTGGTAATGTTGGCAGTAATGATGACTGCTTCTCAGATCCTTGCTTTGTGCCAGGCACTGTGATTGGCATGATTTTGTTTCACATTCACAGCATCCCTGTGAGGTAGATCTGATTACTTCCATCTTCTTAAGGATGAAAATTGTACTCCTAGTCTACCAGAGGAGGCAGGACGTAGGGTTAGATTTATGTGAATTCACTCATTGAAGTCAATGAATATGTATTGAATATGTTCTGTGTTCCTGACCTTGTGCTGGGCTCCAAGGATTAAGTGGTGAATAAGGTGGACAGGGCTGTATCCTGGAACAGGATAAGCAAATAGGATACAAATAATTAGTCATATATTTATTTTATTTCAGGTAAATCCTGCAAAGTAAAAGTCTGTTGGGAGACTCTAACTAAGTCTGGGAGATAAGGGAAAATTTCCCAGGGGAACTTAAGTATAAACTAAAATCTGGTAGATGAATCAAGTGAAGTAAAAGAAGGAAAGTGTATCCCAGGATTTCAGACTTTATCCCAGAGGCACTAGGAGGTCACTGATGAGTTTTAAACATCACAGTGTCATGATCAGATTTTGTTTTAGAAGCTGATTACTCTGGAAAATGGACTGGAAGGGAGTGAGGGGAGAAACAAGGAGGCCCAGAAGTGGGCTGCTACAGTTGTCAAGTTGAGAACAGTAATAGCTTAGGGTGTAATAGTAGAAATGGGTTATTGGAGCAATATTACTGGTGCAGAAGTTGAACAAGGTGATGATTGATTGAATGGGAAGGTGGGACAAAGGCAGATGTCAGACATAGTTCCCAAGTTCCTGACATATATTGTTGATTTATACCCTGACTCATTCCAAAAATGGACTTGGCGACAGGGCTTATTAGTTAGTGCTATGATACTCTCTGTGGAATATACCCTTCTGTCTGCTCTTGTGGAAACTGGTAAATTAAATGGTAATATTATATAAACATATCATCTGGACTAAAACATGTAATTCATGCAGTTCATATGATTACTAAAGATTACTGAACTTATTTATGAATGTGTCTCATTGTAAACACGATTAAAAATCTCACTCTCACATGAAATACTTAACCTTTCTAACACCATTTGAGAGAGGAACAGAGTTATCAGTGGCTGAATACATGTTTTAAGATGTACAAGTATATAAATTCTATCCTAAGTGATAGACTCAGATGTATACACAGTTCTTCTGAACTGTGAAAAAAAAAATTGTCACATCAAGTGAAGAAGGAAACTAATTACTCTCCTATTAGTTGATTCAGTGTCTGACATTTTCTTTTGTTCATCAGATGCCAAAGGGCCCCCGTCTGCTGCTCCTGGCCTGTCATACAGGACTAGGCTGCCCAGCCAGCTTTAACAGAGGGGTCAGTGGACCTGGGTTCGCCATCCCAGTTCACCACTTTCCGGCTGTGTGATCTTGAACGTCCGTCTGTCTCCTGTGAGCAGCAGCTTCCTCACCTGTAAGATGGGGATAATCAGAGTTCCTCCATCTTGGAGATGAAGTCACCATGTGCCTATAAACTGTGACTTAACACAGAGCCTGGCAGAGGCCACACCCTTAACAGATGGCTGCCTGTGTCTCCCTCCCCAGCTGCTTAGACAGGTCCCCCAAGGGGTGGCCAGGCCTGGTTCTTATGTGATTGCTGGATGCTTGGCCCTCTGTCTGTGAGAAACCCTGGCCTGGCCTGCTGCACCTTGTGGGCGTAGAGTGCTGTGCAGGGGAGGAAGCCAGGGCTACATCTGGGAACCACGCAGTCCTCACCTTGGTTCCCTGTCTGCTCCTCTGTCTAGTGACACCCTCTATCTCCCTCCTTCCTCCACTGATGGAAGCTTGGCACTGGCTTAGCCTTTGCTGGCTTCTCAGGAGTGTCTGAGAGTAACCATGTCGGGTGTGTGTACAGCTCGGTGGAGCAGGTGCTTGTTTAATCCAAGAAACCTTTCTTGACACCTGGTGCTCCTTCAACCAGATGCCTCACTGTCAAGATGTTCACCGCACAAATTTGTGGATCTTTACAAGAACCATGAAGCCCTTCTGGACTCAGGCAAGCCTCCCTCTTACCCTCCTGCTTATTTGAGTGGCCAGCAGGCTTCTCCCCAGTGACGGCAGGTAGAGAGTGTCTTTCAGCTGGTCACATGAGGACACCAGCCATGCCACCCTGTCCCTGAAGTGGAGCATCTTTATGTCCAGGGCATGGTACTTCATCTTCCAGTGACTTTCCAACAACAGGGAGCGCCTCCAGGGTGGGTGGTACCAGGGAATCAATCATGGTACTCACATCCTGCCAGGTTGGTTAAATAGCTGTGTGGTTGCTGAAAGTGGTTGATTTTGGCTTATGGCTGTGGCATGTTTTAGCCCTGAATGTAGTTTCCAGGATACCTCACCGGAAGTCACACCAGGGGATCCATTGAGGACTAGAGAAGTCATAGTAGGTGGATAAACCGTGCCAGGTTACCATGTCTTTCTGCTCAGTGTCACCTCTCAGTCCATGCCATGTCAGCACTAGTGGCCCCTGTGACAGCTGCAGGGAGCCAGGCTTCCTGGGCTCTTTGGACTCTCTGATGACTAGGTTTGGAGGTTGAGCTTTTCTGACCTTGTGTGGTCAGGTCATGTGCAGAGTCACGTGGACAGGGAAGACTCAGGCAGAGCTGTACTACCATCCCTTTAAGAACTCACAGCTGTGCCTGTGGGTTCACAGGAGACACGGGGGCCCTGGGCAGCTTGTCCTCCAGCTAACTGCGGCACCCTGCCACACCCCTCTCCTCCCCAGGACCAGGGGTCCTCCACCAGGGGAGGGAGGCAGGCAGAGGCTGGGAACCACTGCCCTTGGGAAAGCAGGAGTCACCCAAGGTTAGGCTTTTTGTGCATTTTGAAAAGATGGAAGGGGACTGGTGAGGGAGGATTTGTTCTAACTTGAACCCTGCAGAGACCAGTGACAACCAGTGCCCTTGGGAGTGGGAAAACTAAAACCAGTGTGAGTGGGAGCAAGGGCTAGGGAGGGCATGCTTGCCAAACCAGGTCTGTGACTCAAAGCAGTGTCAGGGCAGGCTGGGGTCAGACACCAGACACAGGTCAACACAGGTGAAAACATCATGTGTAAGATGACATGAGCCCAAGAGTCCAGCCTGGAAAGACCTTGGAGAGTAATGTTAGATTGCTCTTGGCGTGAACACAAGGCCTGGGAATAAGGCTGGCCTCCCTCTGAAGACAGCCTCTGAGAAGAGGTGTTTCGAGGGCCCAGGCTTCCTTGGTCCCTGAATCTGACAGGTCCTATAGTCATGTAGAATAGGTCTCTAGATCCCCAAAATAGAATCTCTAAATGAGGTACCATTTAGTAACCTCTAATACATTCTTTCCTAAAGCATAAATTGGAAAGTGGCAGCTCACAAACCTGATCTGGATGGTGTTTGTTAGTCCTCTGCAAACATCTTAAAAGAAAATTCATAAGTGCTGACACTTAGAATCACAAACTTTTAACCTAAGTATCTGGATTTCTGACTTCTTTCGTGAAATCAGAATATCTGGGTGTCCATGTGGTTGCAGTCAGCTGGAAATACAAGATACTATCCCATTAAGGTTGGCCTTTGGTTTGCCACTTCTCTCTTTTGGATTTCACGTCTCACCCACTTTACTCATAGTGGCCACTATAGTCTGGACACTGTAGAGACTTGAACTTGTTACTCACACCACAAATTAAGTCTAAGTTCACAGTGTTCATAAGGATCAATTTTCTCCTTTAATGATGTATTATAGTACAGGGCTTCTCAAACTATCTTCAGTGTACAGTCAGTATTATCTGTTCTTCTTGTTCTAATTCCTTATGAACTGATAGGAGGTCCTGTAATTCATGACTGATACACAGCTGACATTTGACAAATGTCTTTATAAGAGAGAGTCAGGAAGAGATTTGATTACAGAATGAGCTGATAATGTGAGGACTGGAGCAAGATGCTATATGCTTGCTTTGAAGATGGAGGATGGGGCCACTAGGCAAGGAATGCAAGCTAGAAAGTCAAGGAAATGGATTCTGCTCTTGGACCTCTGGAGGGACCATGGCCCTATTGGCACCTTGATTTTAACCCAGAGAAACTAACTTGAGACTTCTGGCCCCCAAAGCTGTAAGAGAATAAAGGTGTGTTGTTTTAGGCCACCAAGTTTGTGATAATTTGTTACAGGAGCCATAGGAAACTAATAACAGGTGCAGAGTAACCTTTTACAGTCTCTTATTAGGAGCAGACCAATACTCCAAGTAAACTGGCTCATTTTCACAGAGAGCAAATAAATTCTAGATTTGCTTCAATGTAATGTTTGATTCTAAAGGACCCACAATCTCTTTTTGACAAACTTACAAGTAAACCCATAAACTGAGCCAGATTTGGCAAAGTTTAACACAGATTTGTGTTACTTTTCAGATTCTTCCACAGACTTACTGCTTTCTGTATTCATTCAGTTTTTTTCCTTCACCATTCTTCCTCCTTCCCATTCTGGAACAAGTCATTTTACTTCAGCCCAAACACTTTTTCTGCCCTTAATTTTTAAAATGTCTCATTGTCTTCAGACTCATAGTAGAGACTCATTCTTATAGAGTCTCATTTACATAAATTATAACTTTTAAGCAGTCACAGGTATTTCATGGAGAAAACCAGGAGGTGGATCATTGTAAATTTCTGTCATTTTAGCAGAGCTTTTGAATACATTCAAGCCAGCTTCATTCAGCCATACAGTTCCTTTCTATAGTTTCACATCCTGGCAGAAATGAACATACTCATTTACAAATCCAAAGATACAGCCTCTGTAGCATAACAAAAGTATATCAACTCAAATCATGCTTAGTAATCAATGTTTTAGTATTTCTTAGACATTTTCTAGGTATCCATTGAATTTCTATTAATTATCTCATAATATCACTGCAGAGCCTTCAGTTATCTAAAGATTTTAGAAATGTTCTTCAACAGAACATACTCCAAAATCTCATTACTGTGGAAAATACAGGTTTATCAGAACAATGACTCACTCTATTTGCTTAAATATAAATTGATTTTTTTCCTATAATCTTAGACCTTCAGTAGGAGTAATTCTAGTTCTTTTGATCATAAACCTGTAGGAAAAATATACCCAAGAGGCTTAAAAATGTATGCTTGTATTATAATTAACACTGATGAATCAGAGAAGACCTAGTTGTCATTAAACCCAAAATATTATACTAGTCATCATACTCAAAAGATTTACGTGAATTATGTAAATTTGAACTTTTAAAATATTTTAAAATCTAGCACTTTTAAAGTATTAGTAGCTCATTTTTGTATTTTAGGAAATTTTAGTTATATTCAGTCTATATAAGCAATTATTTATTTAGATATGCCATCAGAATAGAGGTCCTGTAATTTTTTTGAAATTTTAAACTTTTTATTTTATATTGGCATATAATTGATTAACAATGTTATGGTAGTTTTAGGTGAACAGTGAAGGGACTCAGCCATACATATACATTTATCCATTTTCCCCCAAAGCTCCCTCCCATCCAGGCTGGCACCAAACATTGAGTAGAGTTCCATGTGCTATACCATAGGTCCTTGTTGGTTATCCATGTTGAATATGGCAGTGTGTACATGACCTTCCTGAACTCCGTGTCACTTCCCCCCCCCACCACCAGCAACCATAAGTTCATTTTCTAAGTCTGTGAGTCTTTCTGTTTCATAAGTAAATTCATTTGTATCATTTCTTTTTAGATTCCATAAAAGGGAAGTCATACAATATTTCTCCTTCTCTGTCTGACTTACAGTATGACACTCTGTAGGTCTGTCCATATTGCTACAAATGGCATTATTTCATTCTTTTTAATGGCTTAGTAGTATTCCATTGTATATATATGCCACATCTTCTTCATCCATTCCTCTGTCAATGGACATTTAGGTTGCTTCCATTTCTTGGCTGTTGTAAACAGTTCTGCACTGAACATTGACGTGTATCCAAAGGTAGGAAAACATTACATCCTCACACAATCAGAGATGAAGGAATTTCTGAATTATAGACACAGGTACATATAGCCACAGAGACATAGCTTCATTTCTAAAATTTCAGTCATGGGTTAAGTGTAAACACAATCAGAAAATCTCCCTAGTCCAGATTTCAAATAACTGTTTTCTTCCCAAAGGGCATGAAATTTTGAATTAATTTGAGATAAAAAATGGACTAACAAATAAAAAGACTGACAAACCGGATTCTCTTTTGTGGGCAGGGACCTGAATCTTATAGACCTGAATATCTATAAACCATGAACCCATTTAGAGAGAGCTCCAGATGGTCAGACCCTTGTACCAAATCCCCATCCATTTCTGCCAATGATAGGGAATAACTTATCAGCCATAAATAAACCAAAATAAAACATTAGTAGAGAGGCAATTTTAAATTAGAAGAACACAGAGTCCACACAGTTTTGTTGGCATTCTGGCTTCACCCAGGAGAGCTAAGAAAAGACACACCTGGGCTTTCACCGCACACCAGGCGCACTTCTCCGTGAACAGTGTTTACCTGGCTCTGACAGGTGAATCTATTGGGCATCTCACTGTGAGCTCCAAAGCAGTTAAAAGATATTTTTTCAAAAAGGATGAAATCTTGTCAGATGTTAAAACAAATTCAAAAGAAAACAAAGGAATGTTGAGCAGGAATATTGAAAGAAGTGTGTAATTGGAAGCAAGACTGGTTTTATTGCATTGTGTTTGGCGGGCGACAGTTGAACCTCTGCTGGACAATGCATTTTGTCATGTATCTGTGACCTGATAGCCTGGATCCTGGAGCCAGCAAGTGACAGGCCCACGACCACCACAGGAGGTGCATTGCCCCCAACATGTGGAAAGGGCAGTGCCCAATCCTGAGCTCCACCTCTTCTTTACGGATGTGACCATTTCTCCAATTCATGTCCCAATTCAGGAAGAATTGCTTCCAGAGCCTGGCAGGGGCCCTCAGAGCCTCATCCACTGGCTAACCCACTCACAGTTGAGGGAGCCCATGCTGCTGCTATCAGCAAATGTAGCTAGAGTTTAGATCCATGGGTGTGCTCCAGACTCCTCTCAGTTTCTGTCATTGTGAGTTGAAAGTTTCTGTGGGATATCTGAAAGGAGAGAGCTCATGGAGTTGATGGGTTTAGTCAGGAGAAATGAATGGACTCATAGCCTGGAGAGCTGAATGTAGGGCTTGTAACAGACTCTTCTGTACTCCGAGCCACGTGTCCTTGGCCCTTTTGATTTTAGCATAACTGTGGTGAAAAGTTCTGCGGACATTGCTAACATCCCCTGTCCAGCCTGTGTCCCAGCACACCATGAGAGGTATTTTTCTTTTCTGTCTTAGGATTTTCTCCTATGCCAGGGAACACAGCTCAGTTAGTGTTGGAAAGTGTGGGCAAGGTAATGCTTGTTGGGCCACCTGCAAACTAAGGAAGATGGTAGTGAATGAATAAAGCTTCAGCCTCTGTCCTTAAGGTGAATAATTCGGGATCCAATACGTATGGTGGATCCCCAGTGGAAATGATGCCCACTGGCCACAGTGGGAGCCAGCTTGACAGTGTCATGTAGTCTTTATGAGCCTTGCTTCCTTCCCTCCTTCACTCTGTTTCCTAGGCTCCCCTCTCAATGAACTGCCTGCATCCAGATGCTTGTCTCAGGCTCTGCCATTAGTGCTGTCATCTGAATGGAGGTGGTCTTTTCAGTCAAAGCAGGCCAGGCATGTGCATCTGTGGAAAAGGCAGCTAACTTCTTCAAGGGTACACATTCTGATGGAGGCTGTGAAAGAATAGAGGGGTAGGAACAGAGAGGTTTGTATAAGAGATAGGCTGAAATTGTGCCCCAGGGATTCTTAGCTAGATGAGGGAAAACGAGGATTCATTTGATTTCAGAGCTTGTTGTAGGTTTCTCATGGAGGGCCACTTGAGGGAATAGCCTGGGCAAGGAGAGACTATGGAGTAATATGCCTGGAAAGGGGGCAAAAGGTCTCCACTGTATCAGCTAGCTATTGTGAATAACAAACTAACCAAGACTTAGTGGGTTAAACAGTTAGCATTTATTGTTGCTTAGTAGTCTGCAGGTCCACTGGGCAGTTCTGGTCTGGGCCTGTCTAGGCTGATGTTGAATAAGCTTGCCCATGAATTCACATGCAGTCTGGGGGTCAATTGGGAATAATCGGTCTAGGATGGCAGCACTTGGAATGGCTCTCTTCCATGTGTTTACTTCCTGAGCAGGCTGCCCTGGTGGTGGCAGGGCTCTGAGAGAGTCACAGAGTACCCAGCCTCTTGTGGTCTAGGCTCAGAACTGGGACGTTGTCACTTCTTCCAGATTCTGTTTCCACTTAGCACAATTGAGAAGAGATCAGGAGAGAAAATGAAATCCCTTTCATGATAATACACCGCTAAGTTGACACTACTCGGTAGAGCATTTTCACTTGTATTATATGGAAATTAGCCTCTAATTTTTAGCCTGTTGGTTAGACCTGATTTTTCCCTGCTGAAGCAACACTAACACAACTACTTCCCTCACGACATGGCAGGTCTTCACATTTTCACAAGTGTCCTGTCTTCCTTTTCTTTTCTGTTCTCCAAACCTTCCAGTCATTTCTCTAATGGCATGCTTGGTAGCCATCAAGGTCACTGTATCTGAAATACAGTCTGGTTCATCTGACTTGTCACTCTTAACACATGGCATTCATAACTGCATGTGACATTGTAGGCATATATGATGAGCTTATAGCAGTGAAACTGTTTTATTTTTGCTTTAATCTGAACTCTGTGATTTTATTGATATGGCCAAATGTAGCTTTTGGGAAAGCTCAATCACACAGTTGGTTTATACTGATAGATGATCTGATAAATTGTCCCATTTCTTTTTCCATACTGAGAGCAGCTAAATCAAGATTTACCCATCTTGTACTTGCTTAGTATAATTTTACATATATAAGGTAGGGTTTGATTTTTTTTTTTCTTGGTCTATTTCCTTTTCTTGGATTCAAGCCCAGGATATCAGTCTGTTCAGATAATTGTGAATCATGCTTCTCTTGTCTTCCCAGTTTTGTCCTGGCTATAAGTTATGTCTTCATGCAGCAGTTGACAAGACAGTGAGGCTAGGACAGCCCCAAAGCTACAGCCCTGTGCACTCCTTGACAATTGCCCTTTGGCCTGGAAGGAAGTAGTAAAGCATATGAGTACAGATTGCATATCTCATTGAAAATCCATCTGCACTGCACTCGTAGTAGCATATGCATTTTCTCTAACTTGTCCACAAGGACATCATGAGAGGGCTTTTTCTGTTTTATGGGGCTTTTTCTGGAGGCCTTGCTGAAAACCATACACAATATCTATAATATACACCCACTTATTAGCTGCAGATATCTTTTCTTTGTACATGTAGACAGGAATAAAGAATATTATAAGAAACACCCATGTACCTACTTGTCTGCTTTATTGAATATTCACATTGCATGTTTGCTTCAGAATTTTTTTTTCTGTTTAAGAAGTAAAACAATACTAGTACAATTGGGGCACCCCATGATGCTTCTTCATAATTTCAGTTTATCATTCTCATGCGTGATTTATGACTTAACTGCATTTACACTGTCTCTATGACTGTTATGTATTGGTTTTGTAGGTCTTTAAACTTTATCATACTGTAGATATCATTATGTAACTTGCATTTTTTGCTCAACATATTTCAAGAACTATACATGCTCCATGCTGATGCATGTAGTGCTAGTTCTTTCTTTCTTGTGGCTAAGTATTCTATTGCAGGGAACAATTTTCTAAGAGATAGACAATAAATGTTTTCAATTAACAATAAAGAATCCACCTGCCAATGCAGGAGATGCGGGTTCAATCCCTGGGTCAGGAGGATCCCCTGGAAAAGGAAATGGCAACCCACTCCAGTATTCCTACTTGAGAAATCCCCTGGACAGAGGAGCCTGGCGGGATATAGTCCATGGGGTCTCAAGAGTTGGACATGACTGAGCGACTAAACAACAAATGGTCAGTGTCACATAGTCTTCCTGGTTTTTATCTGTTTTTATAACCCTTTAACAGTGTGCAAAGCACTATTAACTCTCATACTGTACAAAAATAGGGTTTAGAGTGCCAACCTCTGTTCTCCTGTCCTGTCTGACTCACAGTTTCTCCATCCTCCTTTTGATTTACATGGCTTCCTACGTCGTACGTTCCCTTTTTATAAAACAGAATGACTGCCTTGCCTACCTCCTCAAGGGAGTAGGAAGATAAGGCAGATGATAGACATGAAAGTGCTTGGAAATGTTGCTTTTTCCCACGCTGCACAGCATGTAGTATCTTAATTTCCCAACCAGGGATCAAACCCGTGCCCCCTGCAGTAGAGGTGCAGAGTCCTAACCACTGGACCATCAGGGAAGTCCCTGAAATGTTTTGTTTTTTTAATGCTTTTTTATGCCTTCTCTCTCTTTACACTTCCTTTTTCTTTTTTCCTCTCTCCTTCCTTTTTGCTTCTTCATATTCCATGAAGAAATATGGGAGCTCGTTGAGAAGTGTAGATGACTGAGACACATAGTTAGACACTGTTGGGCAGTGGGAGATTGGGAAGACCTGAGCCCAAAGTGTATAGTGTTACGTTCTTGCCGGTGGTTTCTCTGCAGCTCTGGGACATCAGTGGCTGGGAAATTCAGGAGGCACACTCATTCTAGGCAGCCTCTTAGCAGAACACAGCTGTTATTTTGTTTAAATGTGCTTGGTCTAAGGTCTGGGATGATGGCCTGTTCTGCCACCGAATAGCTGTGTGACCAGTCTCACCTCACAGCCTTTTGGCTCTTCATCTGTCAACTGCATCTGTCAACACAGGTTTCACAAGATTGTCGTGGAAATTAAATGAGATAAGCTTAAAATGTTAGTATGTGGTGCAGGCCCTTGGTGAAATGCTTATTAGAGGTTAATTTGCTATATTTTTACCTATGAAGGTTAATTACTATACTTTATTGTTTACTTATAGAGGGTCCCCCTTTAGGATCACTGCATTAGACAGCAAGTCCACAAAGGGTATGTGCCTACTTTTCTCTTTTTTTGTAAAACAATGGTAGCTTTAATGGATTTTAATAAAATTTGTAACTTTTCAAAAAGTGAGTAAGGTGAGCTTGGATTCAGTATTTCAGCACCTTCTCTGGTCTTGATGCAAAACAATGATGAATTAATTTTTCTTTGTGGGAAGGGTTTATTAGTAATTTAATTTCTTTAATGACCAGATAGCTATTCAGATTTTTAACTTCATCATATGTCACTTTTGGTATGTTGTATTTTTCTACCAATTTGTCCATTGCACCTATGTTGTTGAATTTATTGGCAACTGTTGTTAGTAATATTCTCTTATACGATTTAATGTTTGTAGGACTGTAATGCTATTTCCTCATTTCTGATATTCATAATTCATTTTGTATCTGTTGTTTCTTTATCAGTCCATCTAGGAGTTTATCAATTTTGTTGATCTTTTCAAAGAACCAACTTTTGTATGTCTACTTTAAAAACTATCCCCAAATGGGAACTTTAATTTGAGAAAAATAATAGTGTCCTTCATCTGTTACTACAAACACCTTTTCTAAATGCCTTAAACACATAGTTAATAGTACCTGGTGACAGGTATGTGGATGTACTAAAGCCTTTTTTTTAAAGTTGAACTAAATTCACATTTTTTTTTCCTCAGGTATGACATACTCAATCCTTCCACATCCTCTGCAGTTAAAGATCACCTTACTCTTAGATTGGCTGAGGGTTGGAGATTTAAACATGGGCAAGAGGAACCTGTAGAAAGGGTCAGACCAGCTCTCACAGCTATATGATTATATGGGTAATAGTCATTGATGTTGCTGTCCTTTCCTTATTAAGGCTGACTCTGCAGTTTTTCCACATGTAGGAGCCTGAGGAAGAAGATTGAGATAGCCAGTCTTTATATTTCCAGAGATAAGTAGTTTTTAATGCTTACTTCAAGTTGAAAGCTATTTCTGGTATTTCTGATTATGCCTCAAGAGACCAAAAAGTAATTTGGGCTCAATGGATAGAATGAAATTGAATTTTCTCTAGGGAAGATAATATTAAACATAAATGCAAAGCATCTTGTAATAAGGTTATTACAATGGTATATGTCCACTATGTTCAGGAAAAAGTAAGACAGTAAAATTCATGACTGTAGACTTGGTGAGAATTAGCTACTTATGGACAGAGCAGTTGTTACCATTTGCTTCTGTAACATTTTCTGAGTTCTTCTTTCATATGTAGACCAGGATCCAAATGTCAAGGTTAATTAAAGGAAGTGTATGAGTGTAAAGTGATGAATATCTAGAAAGAATCTAGGAAACTTTGATTTCAAAGTTTTTTTATTCATTTTTAAACCTTTTAGAAGCTCATTTGAATTGTTTTAGTCAATGCTTAGTAAAAAGAATGACAATATGTTGAGCAGAGCATTGGTTATCCAATTTCTTTTTCAAAGTAAGAGTGCCTGGCAGAACAGATGTGTTAAATGTGCCATGAAACTCAAACAATCCAAAGGGAATGGAGATTTCTGGACATCTGACTTTCTGGTAAGCGTGGGCCACCCAGAAATATACTTTGCTTGTGTGTTTTTCAGCCTTATATTTGTTATTTTTATACCTTTCTTTGGAGAAGATCCTATACATTCTAGAAATGTTCTTCAAGGATTGAGGTGCACCGTTTGGAACATGTTTGTATTAATAGCATATGGTTTGGTAAATGAAAAAGCTATGTAGCACTGGCTCGGATACAGTGTTTTTTTTTTTTTTTTTAATTTGATAATCCTTGTTATCAATTAACTTATTCAACAAATAGCTATTAAAGACCCACTGTGTGCCAGGCACTGTACTCTGTCCCAGACAGCAGTGAATAAAACAAAATCTGTTTTATTGAGCTTATATTCTATTCTATATAAATATTCTATATGAATATTTTTCTTTCACCTAAAAATAGACCATTGGTTAATTGGAAATTTGGTTAAATATGGGCAAATTGAAGTTTGTGGTTATTTTTAATTTTAATTTCTGAAAATTTTACATGCATGTGTCCAAAAGCATCACTGTACCCATTAAATATGTGTAGTTATTCATATATAAATTATTCATCAGTAAAGCAGTAAAACATTTACTCTAGTTTGTTTTCTTCTTACCCTAAGGTTGATTGAGCTGTACTGTATTGACTGCTCCAGTATGAAAGTTTCTCAGAGTTCTGTTAATACTTCATGTTAGACGTCTGTGATTTGGATCCCACATTACTCTCAACTGCCTATACCAGATGAATTTGTCTATTGCAAATCCAATAAGTGACATATATGGAGAGAGAGCGAGAGAGAGGTGTTAACTGGAGAAGGAAATGGCTACCCACTCCAATAAAGAATTCCATGGACATAGGAGTCCATGGGGTTGCAAAGAGTTGGAAACGACTGAGCGACTAACACATACATGGATATTAACTATTTATTTATATTTTTCTACACCAAAGAGCATTTTCAGCTATACTTAGTATAATATATATAACTGCTATAGCCATCTAAACAATGGTCTAAATGATTGTGTAATAGTGAATGTCAATGTGTAAGACAATATGAAGTGTGTAGGAGTTGAGGGTGAGTTCGTATCCATTCCTCCAAAATTAAACTCACCAAATGCGCTGGAGGAAAAGTGCTTCTGTGTACCACCAAGACTTTTCATTCAGGCTTGGCTTTTGCCTGGGTATGGATTCTGATTTTCTTTTCTGGAGTCTGTGGCCACAAGCTGGTGGAAGTTACTTAATGCTACTTGATGGGGAGATACACACTCCTCCCCACCCCTCATGTCAAGGCTGTATTTGAGTTCACTGGAGGCTGGCAATGTTGCTTATGTAGCCTCTCAGTTTTCCTTCTAGAGCCTACATTTGAAGAATCTAGCATAGGACCTTCTGATTCCTCACTCATGTCTCTGTAAAGTAAGTATTGATGGGCCTGGTGATGTAGCTTAGAATCAGGCATGTTGAACAGGTACAGTCATACACAGGAGAACTGATGTTTTCTTTGCAAGGTCCAAGCCATTTGTTTATCCATTTTTTTTAACCTTGGCAAGGCAAAGGCTTTTTTAAAAATAATTGTATTTATTTATTTATTTTGGCTGTGCTGGGTCTTTGCTGCTGCATGGGCTTTTCTCTAGCTGTGGCAAGCAGGGGCTACTCTTCAGTGCGGTGTGCAGGCTTCTCATTGTGGTGGCTTCTCTTGTTGTGGAGCACAGGCTTCAGTAATTGCGGCCCATGGGCTCAATAGTTGTGGCTTCTGGGCTCTAGAGCACAGGCTCAGTAGTTGTGGTGCACAGCCTTAGTTGCTCCTTGGCATGTGGGATCTTCCCAGATCAGGGATGGAACCAGTGTCTCTTGTATTGACAGGTGGATTCTTTACCTTTAAGCTACTAGGGAAGCCCCTATATAGCCATTAAATTTTTTTTTTATTTCTTACATATTTCTAAAAGGTTTATAGCCATAAAAATGAAGTGAAGTGAAGTGGCTCAGTTGTGCCCAACTCTTTGCGACCCCATGGACAGTAGCCTGCACCAAGCTTCTCCGTCCATGGGATTTTCCAGGCAAGAGTACTGGAGTGGGTTGCCATTTCCTTCTCCAGGGAATCTTCCCGACCCAGGGATCAAATCCAGGTCTCCCACATTGTAGACAGACGCTTTACCATCTGAGCCACCATTATAGCCATAAGCACATATAAAACAAGACCATTAAATAAGAGAATAGAATAAAGCATTTGAAAAGAGGGAAGGAAAAATCAAAATATACTTGAAATAACTAGTGCAGGTAAGCATATGTGTGCAAATGTTTGTGAGCATCTTTGGTTCAAGTGGTGTCAAAGGTAGAAAATGCAAAAGCTTATTTCAGTTTTGGAGAGTCAAGTGGCTATGCCTGATTGTTTACAAAGTTCACTAAATATGAGTAACTGTGTTTTAAGAAGCTTTGCTGTGCCTTGCCAGAGGTGAGAATCTGCACCAGAATACAGGGTTCTAAGTGGACCTTCTGACTGTTTTGCTGTTAGAAAACCTAATAGAGGGCCTTGCACATGGGTCAGGTACTAACTTCCTTTGTGTGGCTATGGAGAGCAAGGGTGTTCCTTTCTCTAGTTCAACACACTGATGCCTCTTCTCTCTGCCTGAGGCAGATTGATAAGAAAGTTGGTAGGCAGATAGAGGAGCCTGTCCCTCTTGTTTCTGATCATTGGTTGTGCCTTGGGAGGTGATTCCCAGAAACAAAGTTCATGCAATGAGGCTTACCAACGCCTAGGTGCCTAGACAGCATGATTTCAAGAAGCTTTTATATATAGGATACTCATACAGTAGGAAATAGGTATAAAATTTGGGCTCAGTGGGAAAAAAAGAAGTGGATAGTTCTCCACAGTGCTGTAGGCAAGAGGGATTCTCCAGACTTTTTGAGGCCCTGGATAGTTTTAAGGTTAGCAGATTCCTGCTTCTTGCGGCCCTTTGATAAAGGAGATAAAAAGTAAAGTTAAGACCACAGCTAGACCTCATTATATTTAATATTTATTTAGGCAGAATTTCCTGTTGGTTAAGACCAAGACTCAAGAGCAAGACTGCTTAGGTATGAATTCCAGCTCTGCTAGCTGAGTTTTTTCTGGAAAGTTGTTTAGCACTTTTGAGTTCCTGTTTTCCCCTCTGTGTAATGAGGATAATAACAGTGTTTACTTTATAGAATTGTTGTTAAGTGATTAGTACCTGTAAAGTGTTTACAATAGTCACTGACATGAGTTGAGTACAGTAGTTCTTTTGAGCATAAGACAGATGAGCTGGAACAGATCATATCATCCAATTTCCTTAGGTAAGAAATTGACATATATCTGGGAGAAAAATAGAAAAAGCATTCACATCATATGTGCTGTGAATGACATGCTGTAATATTTGTTCTGACAATTCTGAATATTAAACAAGATACAAATATGTATTAAAAGGGAAACCCTCAAGTTCTGGCTAAACAACTGGTAAACTGGCAGATGTTCAAGAAGCATCTTGATAACAGTAAGGTCTTAGTCACTAGAACTTTAAAATGTGTTTTATGGTATTAGGATGTTATTCTGGTTACATCTGTAGAACAGGTTTTGCTATAGTGATTCAGGTAGGGGTTTATGTTTGTTTTCTACTTGGCATTTTGCCAGGGTAGGGAAGGAAACTATTCATGAAATAATTTCATTACAGTAACGAAAGAGTAGTCTTTTGCCTTTAAAAAAGTCTACTTAATAAACATTTATTGACTTGCCTAGTTGTGCTGTGTGCTAAGTTGCTCAGTCGTGTCCAGCTCTTTGCGACCCTATGGACTGTAGCCTACCAGGCTCCTCTGTCCATGGGATTCTCCAGGCAAGAATACTGGAGTGGGTTGCCATGCCCTCCTTGAGGGGATCTTCCTGACCCAGGGATTGAACCTGCATCTCTTATATCTCTTGCATTGGCAGGCCGGTTCTTTACCTAGGAATAGTATTAATACACCTAAATATTTTTAAATAAAAAAATGTTGTCAGGGTATAAAATGTATATATAAAATTATACTCATATGGGTGAAATCTGATGAGTTATCAAAAAGTAAACACACCTGTGTGTTGTAGGAAGCGGGGCCCCCTTCAGGGCCCCAAGAGTGGGCTCTTGTCTAACACTCAGAAAAGAATTGTCTGAGAAGACACATGCTGACAAAGCAAGAGATTTTATTGGAAGAGGGCACCCAGAGAGACAGCAGCAGGGTAAGGGAACCCAGGAGAACTTCTCTGCCACGTGGCTTGCAGTCTTGGGTTTTATGTTGATTGGATTAGTTTCTGGGTTGCCTTTGGCCAATCATGCTGACTCAGTCCTTCCTGTTGGCACATGCATGGCTCAGCCAAGATGGATGCTAGCGAGAGGGATTCTGGGAGGTGGACGGACACGTGGTGTCTCCTTTTGACCTTTCCCGAACTCTTCCAATTGGTGGTGGCTTATTAGTTCCATGTTCCTTACCAGGATTTCCTGTCATAAAACAACTCATGCCAATGGTTACTAGAGAGCCTGGCCAGGGTGGGCGGTTTCAATCAATGTGCTTCCCCTAACATATGTAGCACTCTTGGCAGGTCAAGAAACAAAAGAGTATCTGCACTCCTAGAAACCTGCCTTTGTCTCTTCTCAGTCACTTTTCCCAGCCCTTCTTCTCAAGAGTGACCACTAAGCAAAAAACTGACTTCTACCCAGAAATAAACCCAGGGGCCTATGGTCAATTAATCTACGACAGAGGAGGCATGAATGTACAATGGAGAAAAGGTAGCCTCTTCAATATGTGGTGCTGGGAAAACTGGATAACTACATGTGAAAGAGTGAAGTTAGAACATTCTCTAACACCATACACAAAAGTAAACTCAAAACGGGTTAAAAACATCAATGTAAGAGTGGCTAGTATAAAACTCAGAGGAAGACATAGGCAGAACACTCTTTGACATAAAATGCAGCAATATCTTTTTGGACCCACCTCCTAGAGTAATAAAAATAAACGGTACCTAATTAAACTGCAAAGCTTTTGCATAGCAAAGGAAACCATAAATAAAACAAAAAGACAACCCATAGAATGAGAGGAGATATTTGCAAATGAAGCATCCAAGAAGGGATTAATCTCTAAAATATGTAAAGACCTCTTCTAGCTCTGTATCATAAAAGCAAACAACCCAATCAAAAAATGGGCGGAAGACCTAAATAAAAATTTCTCCAAAGAAGACATACAGATGGCCTACAGGCACATGAGAAGATGCTCAACAGCACTAATTATTAGAGAAATGCAAATCAAAACTATTGGGGGTTTCACCTCACACCAATCAGAATGGCCATCATCAAAAAGTCTACAAACAATAAATTCTGGAGTAGGTGTGGAAAAAAGGGAACCCTCATGGTTGGTGGGAATGTAAATTGGTGCACCCACTGTGGAGAACAGTATGGTGGTTCCTTAAATGACTAAAAATAGAGTCACCATATGACCCCACAATCCCACTGCTTTGCATATATCTGGTGCAAACTCTAATTTGAAAAGATACATGTACCCTTGCAATACTGTTTACAATAACCAAGACATGAAAACAACCTAAATGTCTACTGACAGATGAATGGATAAATATGTAGTAACATAAATACAATGGAATATTATTCAACCATAAAAAAGAATGAAATAATACCATTTGCACAACATGGATGGACCTAGAGACTGTCATGCTAAGTGAAGTAAGTCAAAGAAAGACAAATATCATATGGAATCACTTATATGTGGAATCTTAAAAAATGATACAGGTGAATTTATTTACAAAAGAGGAACAGACTTGCAAAGTTAGAAAACAAACTTATGGTTACCAAAGGGGAAAGGTAGGAGGCGAGGGATAAATTAGAAGTTGGGGTTATGCACACTACTATGTATGAAATAGATAATCACTGAGAACCTACTATATAGTACAAAGAATTATACTCAGTACTCTGTAATAACCTATGTGGGAATAGAATCTCAAAAAGAATAGATGTATATCTATGTATAAGTGAATCATTTTTCCCATATACCTGAAATTAACACAACATTATAGATCAACTATTCTCCAATATAAAAGAAAAATTAAAAAAGAAAGCTGACTTCTAACATTACAGATTAATTTTTACTGTTTTATAAAAATTTTATATAAGTGGAATCAGGTCTAGCATCTTTCATTCAACATAATATTTATGAGAGTTATTCATGGTTGCTTGTAGCAGAAGTTTGTGTTTTAGCATTGCTGTGTAGTATTCCATTATGTGAATATACCACATGATACATTCCTCTCATTATTTTCAGATTGGGATTATTAAAAATAATGCTGCTAAAATATCCTTATACATGCCTTTTTGTATACATATATATGCAGTTCTATTACATCTGTACTCAAGTAGAATTGCTGGCTACAGGAAATGCCTGTGTTTAGCTCCTATAGAAACTACAAAAGTGGTTATACCACTTTACACTCCCACAATATGTGTATAAGAGTTACAGTTGCCCCACATCTTGCCAACACTTGCTTTTACTTTCAGTAATACAGTGGGTGTGTAGTAGTGTCTCGTTTTAGTTTGAATTTGCATTTCCTGATGACTATGCCAAAGCCTTTGACTGTGTGGATCACAATAAACTGGAAAATTCTGAAAGAGATGGGAATACCAGACCACCTGACCTGCCTCTTGAGAAACCTATATGCAGGTCAGGAAGCAACAGTTAGACCTGGACATGGAACAACAGACTGGTTCCAAATAGGAAAAGGAGTACGTTAAGGCTGTACATTGTCACCCTGCTTATTTAACTTATATGCAGAGTACATCACGCGAAATGCCAGGCTGGAGGAAGCACAAGCAGGAATCAAGATTGCCGGGAGAAATATCAATAACCTCAGATATGCAGATGACACCACCCTTATGACAGAAAGTGAAGAGAACTAAAGAGCCTCTTGATGAAAGTGAAAGAGGAGAGTGAAAAAGTTGGCTTGAAGCTCAACATTCAGAAAATGAAGATCATGGCATCTGGTCCCATCACTTCATGGCAAATAGATGGGGAAACAGTGGAAACAGTGGCTGACTTTATTTTTGGGGGCTCCAAAATCACTGCAGATGGTGACTGCAGCCATGAAATTAAAAGGCACTTGCGTTTTGGAAGGAAAGTTATGACCAACCATACATTTCCTTCTCCAGGGGATCTTCCCTACCCAGGGATCAAACCCAGGTCTCCTGCATTCCAGGCAGACGCTTTAACCTCTGAGCCACCAGGGAAGCCCATGACCAACCTAGATAGCATATTAAAAAGCAGAGACATTACTTTGCCAACAAAGGTCCATCTAGTCAAGGCTATGGTTTTTTCAGTGGTCATATATGGTTGTGAGAGTTGGACTATAAAGAAAGCTGAGCGCAGAAGAAATGATGCTTTTGAACTGTGGTGTTGGAGAAGACTCTTGAGAGTCCCTTGGACTGCAAGGAGATCCAACCAGTCCATCGTAAAGGAGATCAGTCCTGAGTGTTCATTGGAGGGATTGATGAAGCTGAAACTCCAATACTTTGGCCACCTGATGCGAAGAGGTGACTCATTTGAAAAGACCCTGATGCTGGGAAAAATTGAGGGCAGGGGGAGAAGGGGACGACAAAGGATGAGATGGTTGGATGGCATCACCGACACAGTGGACATGGATTTGGGTGGACTCTGGGAGTTGGTGATGCACAGCGAGGCCTGGCGTGCTGCGGTTCATGGGGTCACAAAGAGTCGGACACAACAGAGCAACTGAACTGAACTGATGACTAATGAGCTTAACTTCCTTTTGATGTTTTTAGTGACCATTTCGTGGGGTGTGTGTGTGTGTGTGAAGTGATTGTTCAAGTCATTATAAAAATTGAGTTGTATTATTGGGGCTTCTCTGATGGTTCAGCAATAAATAATCTGCCTGTCTTTGCAAAAGACGTGGGTTTGATCCTTGGGTCAGGAAGATCTCCTGGAGGAGGAAATGGCAGCCCACTCCTGTATTCTTGCCTGAGAAATCCTATGGACAGAGGAGCCTGGTGGGCTACAGTCCGTAGGGTCGCAAAGAGTTGAACACAACTGAGAAACTAAACAACAGCCACATGTATCCTTTTGGTCCCTGTTCAGACCTTCATGTATCTCCATGCTTCCATGTGGGATCATTTTCACTTGGTCTGAAATGCCACCTTTAATATTTTCTTCAGAGCAGGTCTAGTGACAAGTACCCTCATTTTTGTTTTGTCATAAAATACCTTTCTTTTCCCTTGACCTCTGTATATGGGAAACTTAAGTTAGTGGTTATTTTCTTCCCACTTTGATGTTACCATTCTTTTGTTTTCTGGCTTCCATTATTTCGGTTGAGATGCCAGCTGTTATTATTGTTGCTCCTTTGAAGTTTATCTCATTTTTGATTGTTTCTAACTGCTTTTTAAGGTTTTCATTTAGACTTTGATGTTCAGCAATTTTAACACGATATGTATGCTTACTGAGGTTTTCTTCGTATTTGTCCTACTTGGAGTTTAGTTTGATATTTTAGCAGTTTGGGGAAATTCTTATGGCTTCTGACTCATTCTTTTTCTTCTTTTTTCTATCTCTGTCTCTGTCACCAACATTTTTACTTTTCTGTAGGTCTCTCATGCTTTTTGTTTCTCCATTTTCTTCTGACTTGCCTTCTACTTAGTACTATTTATCTTTATAGCTGTTTCTAATATATTAGAGCCACTGTTGATTTCTTAATTGCACTTATTTTATTTTTCAGTTCTAGAATTTTCATTTCATTTCATAGCAACTATTCTAGTTTTTAGAATGGTTTCCAGTCTCTGGTAAATTCTCTATCTTGTCAAAATTTCTTGAGCATATATTAATTATGAATATTTTAAGTCCATGTTAGATAATTACAGAATCTCTATTTCTTATGGGTATATTTCAATTCTTGGATTTTGATCATTTCTTTTGTTTTTATTGTTGACATGCTGTGGTACTTTTAACTAAATGTCAGATATCTGTAGTAAAAAATAGAGATAATTTGAGGCTCTGAATGAGTTTTCTTTCTCCAGGAAGATTTTACTTTTTTTGTTGCAAATATTGGATTAGATACAGGTTGAACTGATTTAGTCATAACTTGAGTTGGTTAAAATCTGTACTTCAGCTGTTATGAGGGGTTATCTATTTCTGATCACCCTTACTCCTAGTGTCTAGTCTTTGGGGTTCCCACCAGAAAGCTTTGGCTGTATCCAGGACCACTATAGAGCCAGAATGTCAATAGTTGCTCCCACACTCACCAGGTTTGAGAGACTGCTGAAAGCTGTGTTCAGATTCTGTAATAGTATAACCACTACTATCATACAGGCAAATGTCTCAAGGGGAAAAGCAGCTTCAGAATTTTCTCTTAGACTTTTCTTTAAGATCTTAGCTCCAAAGTACTGAGGGCTTTGGTAGATCTCTGATGCCTTTGAACAGGTGTTCGTACAGTTGTTCTTGGCAGAAATATTGGACCAGAACAAACTAATCTGCCATTGCCAGCATGGAAATCCTCTTTTTTGCTTTTTAATGCATTTAAAGGGAATTTTAAAAGCATGAGAAGATCAAATCATACTTCTTTTTTTTCATTTTAAGTGCTCATTGACAGCTGTTGATAAAGCTAATATGTTGTTCTTAAGTCAGTCTGTGCAAAACTGGCCTTGAATTCTGGCAGAGTTTTGGGGATACATATGAGACAATGTGAAATTATTATGAGTGTGTGCTATAGCTAAGAACCAAAGCAAGTAAGGAAGATATGCACATACCAATAAACGCATGAAAGGACTGTTGTTCAGTCGCTAAGTTATGTCTGAGTCTTTGCAACCCCTTGGACTGCAACACGCCAGGCTTCCCTGTCTTTCTGTCTCTCAGAGTTTGCTCAAACCCATGTCCAGTGAGTCGGTGATGCCATCCAACCATCGCTTCCTCTGTCACCCCCTTCTCCTGCCCTCAGTCTTTCCCAGCATCAGGGTCTCTTCCAACAGTCAGCTCTTCATATCAGGTGGCCAAAGTATTGGAGCTTCAGCTTCAGTATCAGTCCTTCCAATGACTATTCAGGGTTGATTTCCTTTAAGATTGACTGGTTTGATCTCCTTGCTGTCCTCGGGATTCTCAAGAGTCTTCTCCAGCACCACAATTCAAAAGCATCAATTCTTCAGCACTCAGCCTTCCTTATGGTATCATGAAAAGATAATCTATATCATTAGTCATTAGGAAAATAGAAACTGAAATCAGAAAAGGTTACCACTTCACACCAACTGGCATGACTAGAATCAAAAAGTTAATAATAAAAATTTAAGTTAATAATAATAGCAAACACTGGTGAGTATATGGAGAAATTATAACCTTCATACACTGCTGGTGGGAATGTAAAATGGTTCAATCACTTTGGAATACAGTCTGGCCATTCCTCAAATAATTAAACATAAAGTTGCCATATGACCAGGCAGTTCTACTCCTATAGATCCAAGTAAAAACATGTCCATATGCAAATGTTTGGAGCAGCACTCTTCACAATAGCCAGAAGGTGGAAACAACCCAAATTTTTATCAGCTGAGAATGGATAAACAAAATGCAGTATATCCATACAATGGAATATTGTTTGACCATGAAATGAATGAAGGACTGATGCATGTTACAGCATAGATGAATGTTGAAAACATTATGTTAAGTGAAAGAAACCAGTCACAAAAGACCACACATTACATGATTTTATTCATATGGAAGTCCAGAATGGGGAAATCTGTAGAGACAGAAAGTAGTTAGTGCTTGTTCATGACTGGGTGGGGGAAGGGATAGAGGAATAAGAGTTAAAGGGTACAGGATTTCTTTTTGAAGTGATGAAAGCATACTAAAAGTGACTCTGGTGACAGGTGTACATATCTGTGAATCTACTTTTAAAGAAGCAGTGAATTACACAGTTTAAATTGTGAATCGTATGGTATGTAAATTATGTCTCAGTGAAGCTGTTACAATAAAGGACCAAAGCAATATTTGTGATAGTAGCTGGAGAGGGAAAGTGACAGATATGGGTGTGAGCTCAAAGTGATGATGATCTCGCTCATTTTCAATCTTTTCATTAGCAATTTGTAGTTGTCAGGGCCTAGGGTGGAGTTAAAGCAGAACACAGGGTCCTATAATAAGTGGTCAAAAATAACTCAAGTAAGAGTAAGCCATGGTTTCCAGCAAGAACAGTGATCTGGATAACTGACCAGGGATATCACTGCTGAGATAATCCAGACTTGTCTTAATCCTGGTTGGGCCCCACATCCTGAAGCAGTACTTAGCTTCCTTAGTTCATCCTGAGATCAGAAATTGCTCTGTTCCTAACCTTGTTTTGCAAGTCTCTCATGTACCTAAAAGAGATTCTTTAGAGTCTAAACTTAGATCTCAAAGACTTTTTCTAATTTGGATCCTACTTTTCTGGAAGTGTTGGAAACAGGTGCAACTTCATGATTGACAAAGGCACATAAAGCAGATATATTTGCATAGAAAGCCTGTAACCCCAGAAGTCACCCTCTGGGAAGGAGCTTTAAGAGTTCTCACTTAAGTTGCATCTGTGAGAGGTTTAGAGCTTCAATCCCTTGTTCAGGGTTTTTTTTTTTTTTTTTTTTTTTTTTTTTTTTTTTTTTTTTTTTGGATAATC
>SJYT01008722.1:194022-214025 GCA_006410635.1 Cephalophus harveyi
GATGCTGTAAAGAGCAATACTGCATAGGAACCTGGAATGTCAGGTCCATGAATCAAGGCAAATTGGAAGTGGTCAAACAAGAGATGGCAAAGGTGAACGTTGACATTCTAGGAAGCAGCAAACTAAAATGGACTGGAATGGGTGAATTTAACTCAGATGACCATTATATCTGCTACTGCGGGCAGGAATCCCTCAGAAGAAATGGAGTAGCCATCATGGTCAACAAAAGAGTCCGAAATGCAGTACTTGGATGCAATCTCAAAAATGACAGAATGATCTCTGTTCGTCTCCAAGGCAAACCATTCAATATCACAGTTATCCAAGTCTATGCCCCAACCAGTAATGCTGAAGAAGCTGAAATTGAACGGTTTTATGAAGACCTACAAGACCTTTTAGAACTAACACCCCAAAAGATGTCCTTTTCATTATAGGGGACTGGAATGCAAAAGTAGGAAGTCAAGAAACACCTGGAGTAATAGGCAAATTTGGCCTTGGAATGCAGAGTGAAGCAGGGCAAAGACTAATAGAGTTTTGCCATGAAAATGCACTGGTCGTATACAGCCTTAACGTACTCCTTTTCCTATTTGGAACCAGTCTGTTGTTCCATGTCCAGTTCTAACGGTTGCTTCCTGACCTGCAGACAGGTTTAAAATCTTTTAAATCTGGGATTTTAGTTCTGTCCTAACTTCCACCCCCACTGACACGCTCTTGATTCTAATTCATGAAGTTGCAGAGTGGCCCTCTAAATAGTCTCTTTGCTCTCACATTGGCTCCACCAGAGATATTTTCCTGAGCAGTAGGTACTAGATCATTTTAAAAATATGTCAGATTGTGTCATTCTGTTCAAATCTCTCACCTGGCTTCTCATCCCATTCTGGGGAGGTATGGTCCTTGCAATAATTGGTGACCTTACTACCTGTGTTGTGGGGTCTATAAAGGTGTAGCACCAGCTGAATCTCAACCACCCACCCAGAACTACTGACTCAGAATCTACATTTTACCAAGAGCTTCAGGCAATTTAAATGTCCATCACGGTTTGAGAATCAACTTGAAGTCTCCTTCTATACCAACCCCCCCCCAAACCCACTTTCCTCTTGCTCATCCCTGCAGCAGACATCATGCCTGACTCCATCCTCCTGCTATAGAAACATTCACTGTTCATCTACCCTGGAATCTTCTTCCCCAGATGTCTGTGTGGCACTCATCTCTTTCAGCCTTTCTGAAAAGTCATCATCTTGGTAAATCATCCCCTGACAATGCTGCTTTAAACTGCAACCCCTCACATACTCTTATGTGTCTCCCCTGGGTTATTTTTCCTCTATGGCACTTAACATTTCCAGCATATGTCATTATTTATCTGTTTGTTTACTCTCTATCTCTTTCTAATAAAATCCATGACAGCAGAGGTTTTTGTCGCTACTCTATTCCTGTTACCTAGAACAGTGATCAATATATATTTATCAGATTCATGAGTCAGATAAGCTAACACACATAAAACTGAACACAGTCTGTTGGGAGTAGGCTCTTAATAATTGATATCTATAATTAATATTATGTTTTATTGACATCAAGGGAATTTTTGCCAAGCAGAGTATAGTCATCATTGAAAGAACAAAAATTAACATTTTGAACAAGTGTCCAATTTGACTAATGCTGTGAAATGTTTAAAATAAATTATTAAAATAATCCTCAGTAGAAAGTAAATTTCATGAGGGAAAGAATTGTGTGTGTGTGTTTGGGAGAGGGTGTTTTTGTTTTCTTTCTTTTTGATTTTTCTCCAATGTCTGTCATGGTACCATCTGAGCCACCAGAAAAACCCACCAGGCAATTGGCAGACACTAAATAATAAATGAACAAATGTATCTTTTGACATATAAAGGTGGTTGATAAGAATTCATCTTTATTTTTTAAGCATGAGCCTGACTGGCTCCTTAGATATACTTCTCCTTCTGATTTTCTTATATTAGTATATTTGTCATTAACTTGAAGTGACACTCAGCAGTGGCCACAGGACTGGAAAAGGTCAGTTTTCATTCCAATCCCAAAGAAAGGCAATGCCAAAGAATGCTCCAACTACCGCACAATTGCGCTCATCTCATATGCTAGTAAAGTAATGCTCAAAATTCTGCAAGCCAGGCTTCAGCAATACGTGAACCATGAACTTCCTGATGTTCAAGCTGGTTTTAGAAAATGCAGAGGAACCAGAGATCAAATTGCCAACATCCACTGGATCATGGAAAAAGCAAGAGAGTTCCAGAAAAACATCTAAACATCTATTTCTGCTTTATTGACTATGCCAAAGCCTTTGACTGTGTGGATCACAATAAACTGTGGAAAATTCTGAGAGAGATGGGAATTCCAGACCACCTGACCTGCCTCTTGAGAAATCTGTATGCAGGTCAGGAAGCAACAGTTCGAACTCTACATGGAACAACAGACTGGTTCCAAATATGAAAAGGAGTACGTCAAGGCTATATATTGTCACCCTGCTTATTTAACTTATATGCAAGAGTACATCATGAGAAACGCTGGGCTGGAAGAAGCACAAGCTAGAATCAAGATTGCCGGGAGAAATATCAATCACCTCAGAGATGCAGATGACACCACCCTTATTGCAGAATGTGAAGAACTAAAGAGCTTCTTGATGAAGGTGAAAGAGGAGAGTGAAAAAGTTGGCTTAAAGTTCAACATTCAGAAAACTAAGATGCTTTTGATACTTTTGAAGTGTGGTGTTGGAGAAGACTCTTGAGAGTCCCTTGGACAGCAAGGAGATCCAACCAGTCTATCCTAAAGGAGATCAGTCCTGGGTGTTCATTGGAGGGACTGATGTTGAAGCTGAAACTTCAGTACTTTGGCCACCTGATGCGAAGAGCTGACTCATTTGAAAAGACCCTGATGCTGGGAAAGATTGAGGGCGGGAGGAGAAGGGTACAACAGAGGATGAGATGGTTTGATGGCATCACCGACTCAATGGATGTGGGTCTGACTGAACTCCGGGAGGTGGTGATGGGTAGGGAGGCCTGGCGTGCTGCGTTTCATGGAGTCGCAAAGAGTCAGACATGACTGAGCAACTGAGCTGAACTGAACTGAAGCGACACTATTCTTAATCTGAGTGCAACACCTTTAAGATAAATCATTGCCATCTCTGGTTAAAACCAGGTGGCTTAATTATCTAAAGAGGATTGATAACAAAACACAACTAGAATGACATAGCTGTTAGCTAAGCATTTTACCTGTGTCATCTCACTGAATATCTTCAACAATATTGCAAGCTAACTATTGTTTTATTACCTATAATATGTATTTTAAGGTGCATAAACTGAGGTTTAGGAAGGCCAGGTAATATGCCCAAGGTTACATTTCTTCTGAGCTACTGATGTCCTTCCGAATGAGTTAGGTCAAGGGTCAAGGATTTGTCTAGTTTCTGTAACCGCTTTCAAATGTGTTAATATTTTTAGTGGGACTCTCTTTTCCCCCCTCTGAGCAAATTGCTGCATGGAGACTCAATGACTAGACAACACAGAAATGGATCAAGCAGGGGTTGTTGGGATTACAGACTATTTCCTCAGCCCTCTCCTTTGCCTCCTCCTTACCCACTGGCTGCATATAATACCTTTGGAGAATCTCAGTGACCTAAGGACATTTCTGCCCTGTGGAAAAGAGGTCAGATATGTGTCTGAAGAGTAGGCAGAAATCTTGAAGCCATGCAAAGACAAAGGGATCACAGAAACCATCCAAATAGGTAGGAAAGATTCTACACAAAAA
Organism: Cephalophus harveyi; assembly: GCA_006410635.1. Classification (NCBI taxonomy): domain Eukaryota; kingdom Metazoa; phylum Chordata; class Mammalia; order Artiodactyla; family Bovidae; genus Cephalophus; species Cephalophus harveyi. The sequence goes on from SJYT01008722.1 coordinate 197,788, forward strand.
GGATGCTGTGGGCTGTCTTTATAGATTGGATATAGATGTCAAAATCAGACTATACTTACATAAGTGACCTGGGAATCTAAGAAAAAGTTTGGACCAGATCATTTGTGGGCTTCTCAGGTGACACTAGTGGTAAAGAACCTGCCTGCCAAGACAGGAGATGAGAGAGACATGGGTTCAATCCCTGGATCAGGAAGATCTCCTGGAGGAGGTCATGACAACCCACTCCAATATTCTTGCCTAGAGAATCTCATGAGCAGAGGATCCTGGCAAGCTAGTCTATAGAGTCACAAAGATTCAGACACGACTAAAGCAACACATCACACATGCAGATCATTTGTAAATCTCTCCAGCTTTGAAATGTCATGGTATGGTGGTCTAGAGTGGGAAGTCTTCAAAAATAAATCTGATACATAATTTCCTAAAATATTCTCTTGCTTTAAAACCTCTTGCTTGTCACTTAGCTCAGTAGGCAATGGGCAACCACAGAGAACAGAGGCAGTATATATATGAATGAAGAAGATATCAGAATGTCCGTTTTAAGGATCCAGTTCTGTAAATAACAAAACACCTAACGGACTCGATGGACGTGAGTCTGAGTGAACTCTGGGAGATGGTGATGAACAGGGAGGCCTGGCGTGCTGCGATTCACGGGGTCGCAAAGAGTCGGACACGCCTGAGCAACTGAACTGAACTGAACTGAAACTTGAGAAGGTCACCAGACTCCCTAGGTATGGTCCTTAGCTTTAAACTGAGAAAAAAAAAAAAAAGGATAAACTGTGCTCTCCTGCCTCATGGGTTGTCATGAAGATGAAATCTTTGGAACTACTACAGTTGTATGCAAGTACTAATAAAATTACTAACAAAGTATCAACAGGAAACTTCAAGTTTACAGAATACAAACACTCCACTTCTTTTGAGAAAGTTCTGTGAGATAATATTTAAAGCTTGAATAGTTATTTCAGTTGGTAATGTATCCCTCAGTCAATGATCTACCAGTCAGTTTTACCACTATCCAGCATATTGTCTGTAGCATTCTTTTATTACCCATTCGACACTCATTTGATGCTTATTACTTTTTCTTTACTTAGGACTTTGCCTCCACAGCTGTATTAAATCATTTGAATAAAGGCATGTTTGTGAAAATTTCCCTTAAATAATGTGGACATCCATACATAGTGGTATATTGAAAGACATTTTTTTACAGTTTATTAAATCATAAGTAAAATTGTAAGCATTTTGAGATTTTGCCCAAAGTGCATGTAATAAAATAAGATGTAAATTATCATGGTTATCATGATACAAACCATCATGGTTATTGTAATGGCCAGGAATTATTTTCTCAAATTTAAATAATTAATTGTATTCGTTAAAAAAGAGGCAATACAGTTGTTGGTTAACATAAGAAAAAGATATTTGCATTAGACTTACTGCTCCATGAAGAAATGAGGCATTGCAATGAGCAATGTTCCAACTCCCATGATCAGGCACCCAGCTCCAATTATTTTTGGCCTGTGAAGCTTGGCTCCAAAGTAGCTAACAAATGCTATAACTAAGAGATTCCCTTTGGGGAAAAGAATAAAAGGTTCATAAATTAGAGAACTTAGAAAGTCATCAGCATAACTAAATAACTATAACTGAATGAATGAATGTCTATGGCAAGTTGGGCAATGTTTGTTTTGACTAGACCATCTCCCACCATCTTCCCCATCATTTGTCTGTCTTTCTTCTGATCTGAGATGATTGTTGAAACAATCCTGAGATTCATTACTTCAATCATGTCATCCCGTTATCAAGATACTTTAATAACTAACCATTCTACCTTGTTTTCATCCACCTTAATTATTTGTCCTTTTAAAGTGTTTTATCAATAAATTAAATTGTAGAAGGCTTCCTATAGTTTCACTCTTAAATTTTTCTTGGTGATTTTGAAGTAAACTTTATGACTCTTCCTTCATTTGTTAACATTTTCTATTAAAACCTCTCTTGGTTTCCCATAAAACATACATCATATAGTCTTGCTTTAGCTGATATTCCCCCCCCCAAAAAAAAACACAATTGTTTCACTTTATGAAATCAAATTATGAAATGCTCAGTTGTGTCCAACTCTTTCAGACTCCATGGACTGTAGCCCACCAGGCCCCTCTGTTCATTGAATTTTTCAGGCAAGAATCCTGAAGTGGGTTGCCATTTCCTATTCCAGGAGATCTTCCTGACCCAGGGATTAAGCCGGCATCTCTTGCATCTCCTGCTTTGGCAGGCAGATTCTTTACTACTGCACAACCTGGGAAGCCTGCTTGCTTACATACTTTTTACAAAAATAAAAGGTTCAAAATAGAAATAAAAAATTATTCCACATAGCTTCATAAACACATCAATTATATTTATATAATTATCTCAATGTATGCTCAGAATACAAATTTTATGAAATAAAAAGTCTCTGTAAGATATAACCATCTCTTTTTAAAAAATAAATTTTTTGAAGGTAGGACTTAAGGCTTTCTAAAATATCTCCAGTGAAGTAGTCGATGACGGTGATTAACAGATTAAACATGCTTTAGGCAAGATTTTTCTCATGCCTTGCTGTGTACAAAAATTACTGGAAAGGAGTGGCAAGGTAAATATTCCAGAAACATTAAAATGCAGAATCTTGGCAGCTCTCAACAGTTTCTGATTTCATGGATTGGGGGGGATGGAGGCCAAGAAATCTGCATTTTTAATACTCATTCAAATGTGTTGATGGGGATAATTCCTGGAACATGCTTTGATAAACATTGCTTAGGGTCTTAGATTTCAAGGGACTTTAATGTTTTAGCTATTTATGTTTAGAGTATTTATTTTTTTAAAGATTGTGGTGCTAGATAAAGTAAAACTTATCATTTCCTCAGCAATTGATTGTGGAGTCTGTTGGGTGGCCTAGGTTTGAAGTTGTCAATGTTTTCAATTTTCCAGAAAGAGTGAGTTTCCTTACATCTGTAAGCAATCATCTAATTTACTACTGTCTATTCACACTGCCAGCTTTAGTTAAGTGCAAAAACAGCTGCAATTTTTATCGTTTTGAGGATAATAATGATAATGAAAAAAGCTTGCTCCTGGCTACAGTGGCTTCAGGCTTCTTCACAAGGAAGAATTGAGCTCTTTCTAGGTTTCATATAAAAAAAGCTTAAGTCTGTATGAAATCACTTATTTAATATTTAAGTATTTAGTAGAAGAAATGTTGTAATATATATATATATATTGATAATTATGTCTGTAATTTTGCTAATGTATCACAGTAAATAAACAAAACTAAATCAAAGCCTAACTTTTAGTTTATAGGTAATGTGCCCCCCATCACCACCATTACCCAAATTCCCATATCACCAATATGTCACAATAAAGGATTCATGTTTACAGGCTGTTTCTGTGTTATATAAGTGGGTATCCCAGACACTACAAAATACCATTTGAACTTCTGTAATATCTGTGGGTTTTGCTTCATTTAGTAACCTTTCTGAGTTCTCACAAGATAGACTTAGAAAATAAACGGTGATGTATATATAATCTTTAAAAAAACAAATTGGATATCAAAATTCTTTCATATCTACCATTACTAACTTCTGAAAAAACAACAGGTCCATAGAGGTTTACAAATATGTTTTTAGCAAATTTTCGAGTGCTAGATTTTCCCGCTTTGTCTCTTCCTCTCTTTCCCCAAACACAGTACTTCAAATAATAGAAAAGAAAGCTACCCAACTCATGCCTATAAGAATAATACAAACTTGTAATCCAAACTAGGAAGCAATAGTTAGAACTGGACATGGAACAACAGACTGGTTCCAAATAGGAAAAGGAGTACATCAAGGCTGTATATTGTCACCCTGCTTATTTAACTTATATGCAGAGTACATCATGAGAAACGCTGGGCTGGAGGAAGCACAAGCTGGAATATTTGAAAAGACCCTGATGCTGGGGAGGGGTTGGGGGCAGGAGGAGAAGGGGATGACAGAGGATGAGATGGCTGGATGGCATCACCAACTCGATGGACATGAGTCTGAGTGAACTCCGAGTTGGTGATGGACAGGGAGGCCTGGCGTGCTGCGATTCATGTGGTTGCAAAGAGTCGGACACGACTAAGCGACTGAACTGAACTGAACTGAATCCAAACTAAATGAAGATAGTGAAAGAGACCAAATGCAGTTTATTTTAGGAATGGAAGTGAGTGAAGTTGCTCAGTCGTGTCTGACTCTTTGCGATGCCATGGACTCTCACCTACCAGGCTCCTCCATCTATGGAATTTTCCAGGCAAGAGTACTGAAATGCATTGCCATTTCCTTCTCCAGGGGATCTTCCCGACCCAGGAATCTAACCCAGGTCTCCAGCATTGCAGGCAGATGCTTTACCGTCTGAGTCACGAGGGAAGCCCAGGAGCGGAAGGGTACCACCAAATAAGAAACAAATCTGTTAATTAAAGCTGTATATAAAATAATGGAAGGAGAAAAGTTCCATGGTTGTATTGTGCTCAGTCACTTCAGTCATGTCCAACTCTTTGCGACCCCCTGAACTGTAGCCCACCAGGCTCCTGCATCCATGGGATTCTCCAGGCAAAAATACTGGAGTGGGTTGCCATTTCCTCTTCCAGGGGATCAGACATATAAAAGCACTTAATATAATTAACCATTTATGATGAGAAAAATCTGGACAAATTAGCTTTTAAAGTGTATCTATCAAAACTGCACAACTCATAGATTGCTTAATGGTGAAATTTTAAAAGTATTTTCATTAAGGTAAGATGTAAGACAAGGATGCCCATTGTCACTGCTTCTATTCAACATAGGACTGAGGCCAGTGCAATAAAACAAGAACAAGAAATAATATATCTAATAATGGGAAAGAATGATATAAAATTACCTTCTGTTTTAGACAATACAATTGTTCAGGAAACTCTACAGCATCTATAGACAATCAATTAAAATTAACAAATTCAACAAGATTGCTGTATACTTGTAACACTAGACGTTAATACTCTTCCAGTACCCTACAAATTACTAAATAAGAAATGTAACAAAAATTCTTTTCACAATGGCAACATAAACTTTAAAAATGTAGGAACAAATATAGCAAAAAATAAGTAGTATATTTATAGTTTGTAAATATAATATTGAAAGCTATAAGAAGACTTAACTGAATGGAGATACATACCATGTTCTTGGATGGAAAGACTCATTAACATAAAATGTATCTGATTTGATATATAAATTGTATGCAATTTCAACCAAACCAAAATGGGATACTTCAGAAAACTATTCCAAGTACAACCAAGAAAAAAATTTGATAGAAAAGTTGGAAAATTTCCTACCTAATTGGAGAGCTAGTTATAAAACTATAATCAAGAAGACAGTCTTATACAGAGTTAGGGATCAACAGACTTATGGAAAAGATTTACACTTAAGAGATAAGTTTTTATGTGATAAAGAGGGTATTTCAAATACCTGGGATAAGTATGTATTGAATTAGTGCTGATTGGACAATTTGTTATGATAATATAAAGAGGCTGCTACCTGGCTTTGAATTTTTTAAAAATTCTATTTTAGAATGCCTCTTTTGATCCAGCATATAAGGAGCTAGAAGAATCCTCTTCATCCTAACACTAAGTAAAAAGCTGAAAAATCAACAGATCTTAGATCTGTCAGAGAGGTGGCATCATTGGGTAAACTGCTGCTCTCATAATTGGAGAGACCAACAGGCAAATACAAAGAATTGTGGCCAGCTGGAAAAGAAATCCACAGCAATAAATCTCCTTGGGAACAAGTTTTACAGTAAGAAAAACCTGAACTCTACCTGACAAGAGGCTCAGCATTGACAGTTCTGAGGGATGAAAATTCCAAAGGGATCCAGTGATTGAGGGCCCCCACACTTTTGTGAACTTAACTTCAAGAGCTCAATTAGGTTTTCACAGTGATATCAGAGAATAAATTTTTTGTGCTTCCAGCATGGGGAGGGGAAAGGGAACCATTTGAAATATGAAAGGGCACTCTGTTTATCTTAAGAAAGCCTGCTTTTAGGGGGAACTAGTAACCAGAGTCTAACCTGCTGGGGCATTATCAGAGCCCAGCTGACCTAGGGGAAGGGAAATACCCAACTCCAGCCATTCTAGCTATCCTGTCCCACCAATGATGGGTTGGGGGACTGAAATGCACCCCTGAAGTTCAGAGTCCAGAGGCATAGACTCACTAAGAGCCTAAGGCCCATAGGACCATAGAATGCTTTCTCTCCCTCACATATTACCATCACATTACTAAAGGCCTATTTATAGCAGTTTCTTTCATCCAGTACATCTTTTCTGGCTATGAAGGAAAAAAAAGGACATACTGAAATTAAAAAGAAAAACTTTTGGAAGAGACAGAGCAAGCATCAGAACCAGACATGGCAGAGATTTCAGAGTTGGTAGACTAGAAATGTAAGACAACTATAATTAAGATGCCAAGATCTTTAATGGAAAAAGTAAACAGCATGCAAGAACAAACAGGCAATGAAAATCAGAGAGATGTAAATTCTGAGAAAGATCCATAAAGAAAAATTTTAGAGAACAGAAACACAGTAACAGAAGTAAAGAATGCCTTTGATTGGCTTGTTGGATACAGTTGAGGGAATAATTTCTGACTTGAAAATATATCAACATAAAACACCAAAACTGAAAAGTGAAGGGCAAAACTGAAAAAAATTCCAGAATATCCAAGGATGTGGAACTATAAAAGATGTAACATACAGGTAATGGGAATTCTAGAAAGAGAAGAAAGAGACAAAGGAATAAAATAAATATTTTTAAAAATAACAACTAAGAATTTCTATCAAATTAATGTCAGCAACCAAAACCACAGATCTACAAAGCTATGAGAACAATAAGCAGGATAAATGCCAAAAAATATAAACCAGATATGTCATTTTCAAACTATAGGAAATCAAATATGAGATGATTTCTTAGAAAAATACAACCTTATCTATAGGGGAGGAAAATAATTATACCTTACTTCTCCTCCAAAACCATGCAAACAAGAAAGGAGTATAGAAAGGATTTTAAAGTCTTGAGAGAAAAAAATCCACCAACCTAAAGTTCTGTACCCTGAAGTTATCCTTCAGAAGCAAAGAGAAAATACTATATCAGACAAATATTGAAGAAATGGTTCTAGTAGACCGGCCTTGAATGAAAAGTTAAAATAAGTTCTTTAGAGAAAAAAGAAAAATAAAGTTCAGAAACTCAGATCTCAGATAAAGAAAGGATGAGCTTCAGAGAAGACATAAGTAAAGATGGGCTTCCCTCATAGCTCTGTTGGTAAAGAATCTGCCTGCAATGCAGGGGTCCTGGGTTTGATTCCTGGGTCAGGAAGATCCCCTGGAGAAGAAAACGGCAACCACTCCAGTATTCTTGCCTGGAGAATCCCATGGACAGAGGAGCCTGGCAGGCTACAGTCCATGGGGTTGCAAGAGTCAGACATGATTTAGGAACTAAAGAGAAAAAGAGATAAGTGAAGATAAATATAAAACTTTTATTTTTCTTATTTGTAATAAGTCCAGCAGATAACAGTTCAAAATAATATCAAAAATGTTTTCAGTGCTGTATTATGTATGCATGTTTTCTTATATATAAGTGAAATAAAATGATTAATAACAGTGATACAAAGGATGAGAAGGAAGAATTCAAATCGAAAGATACAATCTACCAAAACTCACCTAGAAAGAAACAGATAATCTGAATACACTCATATCTATTAAAAAAGTTGAACCAATAGTTAATATTCTACCAGTACAGAAAGTACAATATCCAGATAGCTTTACTGTGAACTTTTCCAAACAATTAATGAAGAAATTATACTAATTCTCTACAACCTCTTTCAGAAGATAGAGAGGCAATACCTCCTAGTTCTTTGAGGGTAACACTGCCCTAATACCAACACCAGAAAAGGCATTACAAGAAAAGAAAACAAACTAAAATGTCTCCTGAACATAGGAGCAAAAATTGTCAACAACATAATAGCAAATCAAATCCAACAATATATAGGAATAATTATACATTAAGACCAAGCAGGACTTATCCCAGGTATTCAGGGCTGTTTCAGCAATAGAAAATCAATTAATGTAATCCATCACATCAACAGGTTAAAGAAGAAAAATCACATGCTCATATCAATATGTGCAGAAAAAACATTTGGCAAAATTCTACAACAAATCATGATTAAAAAAAACAAAAAAACCTACATGACTTGAAAGATAGAGGAATGTCCTCAAGTTGATATTTTAAAAAAATACCAAAAAGCATAGCTAATATCATAATTAATGGTAAGAAATTCAAAGCTTTTCCACTAAGATCAGGCACAAGGCAAGCATGTATCCTCTTAAAATTGCTTTTCAATATTTCTCGAGGAGTCCACCTAAATGCAATAGAACAACAGAAGGAAGTAAAGGCATACAGATTTGAAAGGAAGAAATAAAACTGTCATCTTCCCATAGGACATGATCATCTTTGTAGAAAGTCTGAAAGAATTAAAAAAGAACTCCTGTAACAAATATGTGACTATAGAAGGGTTGTAAGAAACAAAGTTAATACACAAAAGTCAATCATTTTCTAGTATGCCAGCAGTGAACAATTGGAGTTTAAAAGCATATCATTTACACTCAGTTCAGTTCAGTCGCTCAGTCGTGTCTGACTCTTTGCAACCCCATGAATCACAGCACGCCAGGCCTCCATGGCCATCACCAACTCCGAGTTCACTCAAACTCATGTCCATTGAGTCGGTGATGCCATCCAGCCATCTCATCCTCGGTTGTCCCCTTCTCCTCCTGCCCCCAATCCCTCCCAGCATCAGGGTCTTTTCCAATGAGTCAGTTCTTTGCATGAGGTGGCCAAAGTACCAGAGTTTCAGCTTTAGCATCATTCCCCCTAAAGAAATCCCAGGGCTGATCTCCTTCAGAATGGACTGGTTGGATCTCTTTGCAGTCCAAGGGACTCTCAAGAGTCTTCTCCAACACCACAGTTCAAAAGCATCGCTTCTTCAGCACTCAGCTTCCTTCACAGTCCAACTCTCGCATCCATACATGACCACTGGAAAAACCATAGCCTTGACTAGATGGATCTTTGTGAACAAAGTAATGTCTCTGCTTTGTAATATGCTGTCTAGGTTGGTCATAACTTTTCTTCCAAGGAGTAAGCGTCTTCTAATTTCATGGCTGCAGTCACCATCTGCAGTGATTTTGGAGCCTCCAAGATAAAGTCTGACACTGTTTCCACTGTTTCCCCATCTATTTCCCATGAAGTGATGGGACCGGATGCCATGATCTTCGTTTTCTGAATGTTGAGCTTTAAGCCAACTTTTTCACTCTCCACTTTCACTTTCATCAAGAGGCTTTTTAGTTCCTTTTCACTTTCTGCCATAAGGGTAGTGTCATCTTCATATCTGAGGTTATTGATATTTCTCCCGGCAATCTTGAGTTCAACTTGTGTTTCTTGCAGCCCAGCGTTTCTCATGATGTACTCTGGATAGAAGTTAAATAAGCAGGGTGACAACATACAGCCTTGACATACTCCTTTTCCTATTTCGAACCAGTCTGTTGTTCCATGTTCTGTTATAACTGTTGCTTCCTGACCTGCATATAGGTTTCTCAAGAGGCAGGTCAGGTGGTCTGGTATTCCCATTTCTTTCAGAATTTTTCACAGTTTGTGGCGATCCACACAGTCAAAGGCTTTGGCATAGTCAATAAAGCAGAAATAGATATGTTTCTGGAACTCTCTTGCTTTTTTGATGATCCAGCAGATGTTGGCAGTTTGATCTCTGGTTCCTCTGACTTTTCTAAAACCAGCTTGAACATCTGGAAGTTCACAGTTCACATATTGCTGAAACCTGGCTTGGAGAATTTTGAGCATTACTTTACTAGCGTGTGAGATGAGTGCAATTGTGCAGTAGTTTGAGCATTCTTTGGCATTGTCTTTCTTTGGGATTGGAATGAAAACTGGCCTTTTCCAGTCCTGTGACCACTGCTGAGTTTTCCAAATTTGCTGGCATATTGAGTGCAACACTTTCATAGCATCATCTTTTAGGATTTGAAATAGCTCCACTGGAGTTCCATCACCTCCACTAGCTTTGTTCATAGTGATGCTTTCTTTCTAAGCCCACTTGACTTCACATTCCAGGATATCTGGCTCTAGGTGAGTGATCACACCATCATGATTATCTTGGTTGTGAAGATCTTTTTTGTACAGTTCTTCTGTGTATTCCTGCCACTTCTTTTTAATATCTTCTGCTTCTGTTAGGTCCCTACTATTTCTGTCCTTTATTGAGCCCATCTTTGCATGAAATGTTCCTTTGGTATCTCTAATTTTCTTGAAGAGATCTCTAGTCTTACCCATTCTGTTGTTTTCCTCTATTTCTTTGCATTGATCACTGAGGAAGGCTTTCTTATCTCTTCTTGCTATTCTTTGGAACTCTGCATTCAGATGCTTATATCTTTCCTTTTCTCTTTGGGTTTTCGCTTCTCTTCTTTTCACAGCTATTTGTAAGGCCTCCTCAGACAGCCATTTTGCTTTTTTGCATTTTTTTTCCATTGGGATGGTCTTGATCCCTGTGTCCTGTACAATGTCATGAACCTCTGCCCATAGTTTTCCAGGTGCTCTATCAGATCTAGTCCCTTAAATCTATTTCTCACTTCCACTGTATGATCATAAGGGATTTGATCTAGGTCATACCTGAATGGTCTAGTGGTTTTCCCTACTTTCTTCAATTTCAGTCTGAATTTGGCAACAAGGAGTTCATGATCTGAGTCACAGTCAGCTCCTGGTCTTGTTTTTGTTGACTGTATAGAGCTTCTCCATCTTTGGCTGTAAAGAATATAATCAATCTGATTTCAGTATTGACCATCTGGTGATGTCCATGTGTAGAGTCTTCTCTTGTGTTGTTGGAAGAGGGTGTTTGCTATGACCAGTGCATTTACATTAGCACCTCCTAAAATAAGTATAAATTTAACAAAATGCATACAAGATCTCTATGAAGAGAAGTATAAAACTCTGACTAAAAAAATCAACTAACTCAATACATGGAGAGAGATTATATCCCACATCCACAGGTAGCAAGACTCAGTATTGTCAAGACATCAGTTCTTTTCTATTTGATCTATGTATTCAATGCAATCTCAATCAAAACCACAGAAAGTTATTTGTGGATAGTGACAAACTGATTCTAAAGTTTACATGGAGAATTAAAAATACCTAGGCAGCCAGAATTAAAATACCTAGAACAGTCAACAAAATATTGAAGAACAAAATGCTAGGCAGACACCACCCAAGTTCAAGACATGCTATAAAGCCATAGTAATGAAGATAGTGTGACATTGGTAAAAGTAAAGACAGATACATAGAACATAATAGCCCAGAAAAGACCTACATGAATTATAGTTAACTAGTCTTTGAGAGGAGAAGGCAATGGCACCCCACTCTAGTACTCCTGCCTGGAAAATCCCATGGGCAGAGGAGCCTGGTAGACTGCAGTCCTTGGGGTCACTGAGAGTTGGACACGACTGAGCGACTTCAGTTTCACTCTTCACTTTCATGCATTGGACAAGGCAATGGCAACCTACTCCAGTGTTCTTGCCTGGAGAATCCCAGGGATGGGGGAGCCTGATGGGCTGCCGTCTATGGGGTCGCACAGAGTCGGATACGACTGAAGCGACTTAGCAGCAGCAGCAGCAGCAGTCTTTGAGAAGGGAGCAAAGGCAATACAATAAAGCAAAGATAAATCTTCTCAATAAGTGGTTCTGGAAGAACTTAACATCCACTTGCTAAAAAACCAACAAAAAATCCTGAATCTAGACACAAACATTAGTTTTCACAAAAATAAACTCAAAATGGATCACAGATCTAAATGTAAAATGTAAAACTATAATACTTCTAGAATATAACGTAGAAAACCTAGATGACCCTGGGTTTAAGTGTTAGCCACTCAGTTGTGTCCCTCTCTTTGCAACCCCATGGACTGTAGCTCATAAGGCTCCTGTGTCCATGAGTTTTCCCATGCAAGAATATCAGAATGGGTTGCTAGTCCCTCCTCTAGGGGATGTTCCTGACCCAGGGATTGAGCCTGGGTCTCCAGCAATGGTAGGCAGATTCTTTATCATCTAAGCCACCAGGGAAGACCCTAGGTTTGGTGATGACTTTTTAGAAATAACACCAAAAGCACAACCCATGAAAGAAAAAAAATGATAAGTTAGACTTTATTAAAATTAAAATTTTATGCTCTATGAAAGACAATGTTAAGAGACTTAAAAAACAAGCCACATACCAAGAGAAAATATTTGAAAAAGCCATATCAGATAAAGGACTGTTATCCAAAATACACGAAGAATGCTTAAAATCTAACAATAAGAACAAAAACAACCTGTTTAAAACGTGGGCTAAATACCTTGACAGATCACCAAAGATACACTGATGGCAAATAAACACAGAAAAGAGATATTCAAGTCATCAGGAAACTACAAAAAAAAGAAAAGAAAAGAAACACCACTACATATCTATTAGAATGGCCAAAATCTAGAACATTAAATGGTGCTGAGGGTGTGGAGTAACAAGAACTCTCATTTGTTGTTAAGCTCTCATTCCAAATGGTATAGCCACTTTGAAAGACAATTTGGCAGTGTCTTACAAAACTAAACATATTCTTCCTATAAGACCCAGCAAGTAAGCTCCAATGTATTTCTCCCAAAGAGTTGAAAACTTGTGTCCATACAAAAATCTGCACATGTTTATAGTAGCTCTATTCATAAATGCCAAAACTTGAAAGCAATCAAGAAGTCCTTTAGTAGATGAATAGATAAACTAAAGTCCATCCGTAAAATGGATTATTATTCAGTGCTAAAAAAATTATTTACCCAGTATGAAAAGACATATAAGAACCTTAAATGCTTATTGCCATGTGAAAGAATTGCCAATCTGAGAAAGCTACATACTATATGCTTCCAAATATATAACATTCTGACATGGGCAAAACTATGGAGACAGTTAAAAGATCAGTAGTTACCAAGGGATGGTGGTAGGGATGGACGGATAGGCAGAGCACAGAGGATTTTTAGGGCATTGGAAGTGCTCTGTATGATGCTATAATAGTGGATACATGTCATTATACATTTTTTTCCATCCCATAGACTACATAACACCAACAGTGAACCTTAATGTAAACTCTGGACTCTTTGAGGTGTCATTGTATGTCATCAACTATAATGAATGTTCCACTCTAGTGGGGGATGTCGATAATGGGGGAGGCTGTGAATGTGTGCAAGTAGAGGGTAATGGCACCCCACTCCAGTACTCTTGCCTGGAAAATCCCATGGACGGAGGAGCCTGGTGGGCTGCAGTCCATGAGGTCGCGAAGAGTCAGACACTTTTCACTTTCATGCATTGGAGAAGGAAATGGCAACCCACTCCAGTGTTCTTGCCTGGAGAATCCCAGGGACGGGGGAGCCTGATGGGCTGCCGTCTATGGGGTTGCACAGAGTCGGACACGACTGAAGTGACTTAGCAGCAGCAGAGGGTATATGAGAAATCTCTACCTGCTCACTCTTGTTGTGAACCCAAAACTGCCTTTAAAAGCAAAAGCTTTTACATATTTAGAAGAAAACACCTGGGAAAATATTTGTAACAAAGAATTACTATCTAGAAATATTAGTAGGTCTTGATACAGAAAAAATTTTGCTTTCCTGGCCATTGTTTGAGAAACAGTCCTTAGAGGGAAAGCAGTATACGTGGGAAGAAACTGAATGTCCAGTATGTGGATATTAGGTGATAATGACAATTGATATTAGAGGATAAATGAAATTGTTCTCCAAAAAATAATTGAAGAATTTAAAGTTAGAGACAGAGGGTGGGAATGGGTCCAGAACACTGGAAGGAAGGAATGTGGAGAGAGACAAAGGAATGAATTAAAATTATGGTCAGGAAACCCACTTTTCTGGAAAACTAGGGCTTGGAATTAACTAGAGCAATCCCTTGATGTTTGAGATAAAGTTTTGCAATGGAAGTAAGAGGACTTTTATTGCATCTAATCCAGTAAACAATTTCTATCCTTAGAATGCTCTGGAAGGGTTAATATGAATTTAGACTCAGGGTCCTTTTTCACTTCCTATGTAACATTAGTACCCTCTATTAAATATAGATCCTCTGAAGTTTTGCACTGGGGTCTGGGAATCTAAGAGTAAGTTTGGACCAGATTCTAAGATTCTTCAGCTCTAAAATGTTTTTATACTATAACCTAGAGTAAGCACTAATCAGAGAAATATTTCATGTATAATTTTATATCTGTGTATTTCTTCTTTCTGTAAATCTAATTTATTTTTTTGATCTGCATCAGTTTCCTCTTTGTACTTGTTTCTTCTCTTGATGCAGTGTTACCTTTACCGTGACTCCCCATGGCCTTTTTTGTAAGCAAAAATTATTTATTTTTGGCTGTGCTGGGTCTTCTTTACTGTGTGCCAGCTTCCTCTAGTTGCAGCAAGCAGGAGCTAGTCTCTAGTTGCAGAGCACAGGCTTCTCATTGTGGTAGCTTCTCTTATTGTGGCGCATGAACTCTAGGGCATGCAGGCTTTAGCAGTTGTGGCTTGCAGGCTCAGTTGCCCCATAGCGTGTGAAATCTTCCTTGAGCAAGGATCGAACCCACATCCCCTGCATTTGCAGGTAGATTCTTAACCACTGGATCACCAGGGAAGTTCTCTCCATGGCTTTTCATTCTATTTGGGGTTGTAGGTAGGGCAGGCATCAAAGAATACATCTACTAACCAGACCTATCTAAGACAGGGGTCCCATAAACCCCAGAGACATGGACTAGTGCTAGTCTGTGGCCTATTAGGAACAGGGGACATAGCAGGAGGTGAGCACTGGACAAGTGAGTGAAGCTTCATCTATATTTACAGGAAGCTCCCCATCGCTCACATTACTGCCTGAGCTCAGGAAAACAAGCTCAGGGCTCGCTGATTCTGCATTATGGTGAGGTGTATAATGATTTCATTATATATCACAATATAATACTAATAGGTATAAAGTGAACAATAAATGTAATGCACTTATCACAATGTAATCATCTCAAAACCATCCCCCTACCCCTGCCCATGCCATTCATGGAAAAATTGTCTTCCATGAAACTGGTCTCTGGTACCAAAAAGGTTGGGAACCACTGATCTAAGGAGTTTAGACATGTTTTATAAACTTGTTACACAGATTACAGCCCATTGATGAATAGCATTAACATTGTATTGAAGCTTGTTAGATATGCAGGACCTTACTTCCCTTCCTACAGAATCAGTCTATGCATTTTAACAAAATTGTCTAGTCATTCATGTGAATATTAATGTCTTACTAGCACTGATCCAAGACATTTTTTCTGATAAGGTGATGAAAGATGGATTTGGGAAGCAAAAGCCTGAAGGTAAAAGATTACCTATATACTCTCTTCATTCTTATTGTGTTATTTAGGGTGCATGCTCAGTCACTAAGTCATGTCCAACTCTTTGCAACTCCATGGACTGTAGCCCAACAATCTTCTCTGTCTGTGGGATTTTCCAGACAAGAACATTGGAGTGGATGGCCATTTCCTTCTCAAGTTATTTAGGGTAAGAACTGAAATACATAGCATGAACTTGTATGATTAGGCCACCCAAGATAACTGTCCTCTTGCTTTCTGTACCTGTCCATCCATGGCATGCTTCAGTTACACCCTACTCACATGACTGACCTTCCTATATACCTGCCCCTCCGGCTACTGATTGTTTTAACTTCAGATCAGAATATCTCCACAGAATAGCTTATCAAAGGGGCAATGAGGGGGCGTGTCTCCTACTGGTCCTGGGAAACAAATGGTCAACTTGAAATGAATTCCCCTTATGAATGGGGAATTCATATGAGGAGCTCCCAGCTCCTTCCCTGGAGCAAAGACCACCACCCTGTCCTGCCTGCCCTCTTCCTGGGGCATTGCTCCAGGGCATTGCTTCAGACAGGTAAGTCTTCTCAGATAAACCATTGATGTCTCTGTCACTGACTCCAGGCTCTATGTCTTCAGTTAGAGACTTAGGAATATGGTGGGGGTTCAGGTATGACCTAAATCAAATCCCTTATGATTATACAGTGGAAGTGAGAAATAGATTTAAGGGCCTAGATCTGATAGATAGAGTGCCTGATGAACTATGGAATGAGGTTCGTGACATTGTACAGGAGACAGGGATCAAGACCATCC
>SJYT01008732.1:0-14315 GCA_006410635.1 Cephalophus harveyi
ACGCTCAGGGGTGAACCCCTGTGGCTCCCGGTCAGGGACGGGGCCCAGAGCCACTCAGTCCCACTGGGTCTCCTTGGGAACCAGGATGGACATGTCTCAGGACCGGATGTCAGCCAGGCCCCGGGCTGACCTGATACAGCAGTGTGTCCAGCATGCTGATGCTGAAGACGCGGCCAGCGGCAAAGGGCAGGCGGAACATGAAGGCCAGGTTGGAGCCGTTCTCACGCTCCCTCTGCAAGACAGGGGGGCTCAGATGGGCTGGTGCCCGCGGCCACAGCCGCATGGGGCAGACAGTCCAGGGCGTGCGTGTACAGGGTGTGTGTGTGGGTGCACATGTGTGGGGTGAGAGTATGAACACGGGCCAGCAGTTGCCCCCACACAGAGGCCAAGCACCTGGCTCATGTCCCCCAGATACTGGGAGCCGGGAGTAAGGACTCAGGGCTCTGCTGGCGAGAGCCAGGGGCCCGTGCTGGGGTTAATGCCCAGCCGCTGACGCCCTGGGCCCTTGACTCTCATAGAAACTTGTCCTTGGCCTCGTGTCCTGTGAGTGAGGTGGCGAGGACAGCAAGGTGTGCGTGTGAGCAGCGACACGTGTGCCACAGCTCCTGCCTCCCCTGTGAGCACAGCGAGGCCCCACGTGGATTCCTTAGACCCGCAGCTCAGAACCACACGGTTCCTCTCTCACGGTATCAGACTTCGTGAGTCCGATCGGATATGTGGGGCTGGAGTCAGGTGTTGCAGGACTCCCATTTTCTAGAAGCCAACCATGGCCCTGGGCTGGGCCCTTCCTCCACCTCCAGGGCTGGCAGGTTGACCTCTGGTTTCCCTCTTGCAAGGACCCTGGTGATGGCATGGGGCCCCGGGGCGAACCAGGGCCTCCTCCATCTCAGCATCCTTCACAGAATTGTGTTCCCCACTCCGTGCTGGTTCTGGGACGTGAACTTTTTCAGTGCATGTCTCCACCGCATGAGGTCGGTCTACAGCTGAGGGGTGGCTCTGAGCTCGGGAAGCCATCCTTCCCTCTGGACCAGGACACGCTCCACACAGACAGAAGGTGGGACGCAGGAGCCCTCCCGGGGCCTTTTCCTGGAGCTGCTTCCTGCGGCGGCAGCTTCCTCCTGCAAACTCGGCTGGCGGCTGGCAGGGCAGGCAAACACTGGGGCAGCGGGCCTCACCTCTGTCCCTCCCCAGCAGCAGGGAGCCCGAGGGCGTGCTGGCACGTGGGTGTCCAAGCGGGTAACAGTGTGTCAGTTCTGAGCGGCATTTTGCCGTCCCGGAAGAACAAATCACGGACAAGCCCTGGAATCCAACCCGCGTGGCCTGCTGATGCCAGGCTGCACGCTCCCGTCGCGCGCTATGAGGACAAACGGGGAGACTCCCAAGATCATGAAAGCTGTCGGTTTCCCTTCACTAAGAATAGTGAATGGATTGAGAAGAAAAGACCGAGGGCTGGTCCAGGGAGACCGTGGACGAAGGCAGGCTCGAGACCGTGGACGAAGGCAGGCTCGAGACCGTGGACGAAGGCAGGCTCGAGGCCGTGGACGAAGGAAGGCTCGAGGCCGTGGACGAAGGCAGGCTCGATGTCTCAGTGGCTTCATGCTGCCTGTTGTGCAGTGGCCGTGGAGCGACTGGAGGCTGTAGCCCAAGCTCCGAGGTCACAGCTCACAGCGAGACATGGGACGAGCCCTTCTGAGAACCACGTGGCTGGAGGAAGCAGGAGAATGGGCAGGCTGGGCCCTAGTTGACGTCACGGTCACAGGTGCCGAGGGTATTGAAACAATGATGCCACCAGGAACCTGAGTCTGGGGTCGGGGTGGGCAGTGGCCCAGCCTCTGGGAGACCTTCCTGAGAACTTCCAGGGAGATGCAGCCACTGCCCTCCACGCCTTCCTGAATCCTCCCCCCACCCCCGCCCTAGTGCCACTTCCATCTCGGGGAAGCACGTTGATCTGAATGCCAGAAGCGTTTCCGATGTTCCTGCAGTTTCCGCTCACGAAATAGGACTCGCCTCATCCAGGTTGTACGTACAGCGTGATGCCATGTTCCCACCCCATCCTCTGTGGAATCTTCTGTGTGCATAGGCGGGGGGAGGCACCAGCTCTGACCATCTCTCCAGAGGGGGTGGATCACGTGGCTCTGTGCCCTCTGTCCTCAGCCCCCAGGCACTGCACACGCCTGGCCCTGCCCAGCATATCCATCGGCAGGGCCTTCAACCCGGGCTGCAGCCTCCCCAGGTCACACGTGCTCACTTGCTGACTTCTCTCCCCATCACAAAACCAGAGAACGAGGTGGGGAGTGGGCTGCCCCTGCCCCTGCCCCTCCCTGGAGGTGATGCTGCAGGGGAAGGTGGAAGGTGTGGTCAACTGGTGATGCCTGCCACAGAGGGCAGAGTAGGGGTGGACTTGTGGTGTCTGCTGTGGAAGGGCAGAGCCTGCTGACGGATCTATTTCAAGCCCACTGGCTGAACAGGTAGGGGTACAAGGCCCATGGGGAACTGGCGGCAAGTGAGGACCAGCGCCGGGATGTCAGCCTTGACCCCAGTTCTGTGCTGGTCATCCTGCCTGAACTGGGTCAGACTGGCCCAAGCACCTGGACACAGTCCCGGCCAGGGCCGCTTCCGATGCCCACAGTCCCAGTTTGAGCAGAAGGAGGGTCAGCTCACGGGCTGGTAGGAAGTGGCTCCAACGGGCTGTTGTGTGGGGTGCATGCCAAGCCTCCTCCAGGGGCAGGACAGCCTGAGTTCCTCGGCTGCTGACTGAGGCCTCTGGCTACCGACCACGGGGCTCTGGGGCCACCACGGCCTCCTGGCAAAACGCACTTCCGTTGCTCACCTGGGTTCTGGGCAGGTGGAGCTCCCGCGCTGCCCCTCTCTCGGCTTTTGGGGCCAGGCCTGGCCTGGTGTGGGGTCAGCCATGCAGATGCAAGCTGCCCCCCAACAAGGACCCCAGTCTGGGCTCGCAGGGAATGGTCACTGCCCCCGACTTCATTGGCCGGGTCTCCTCGGTCGCGGCCCACCTGTTTCCTGGTCTCACCCGGCGCCACCTGAGCGCGGCCTCGCCTCTCAGTGGAGGGCAGTGCTACACCGACCCAGACAGGGGGCTGGGAGGGGCCCGGGGTCCACGAACATGCCAGGGCGGCACCACCGGTCCCTGGAGGGTGCCCGTGCCCCCCAGGCCCCTACTGACCTGGCCTCTGAGCCACTGCGTGACCTGAGGCAACCACTCCCCGCTCTGGCCCCAGGGCCCTCGTCTGTGCCAGGATGCACACGTCCCTGCCAGTGTCTGACAGAACGGACACGGCTCAGACGCGGGTGTGGTGTCAGCGCTGGTGTCACTGGGCTGGTAATTTCTGGTGTAACGAGCCGCCTTAGCCACGCATAAGGCCGGGATGGACCTTGCCTTAGGTGGACGATGTCCCCTCCTGGCCGAGGACCCTAAAGTCTCTGGGCTGCATGCTCGAGAGCCTCACGATGGGGCTAGCACCCCACCAGAGGAGGGCAGGCACCCACGCCCTCCAGGCCTGGTGCAGGTCCTCAGCTGGGCAGAGTCAGAAGGGGCAGTTCACGTGGGGCCGGGAGGGGAAGGGGTGGTTCGCAAGGGGCCACTCACCTTCTCCAGTTTGGAGAGAGCTAGAGAGTAGCTGTCCTTGGCGCGAAACTGCATGAACCGCATGTTGGACGGGTGGGTGAGCTCGGTGGTGATGCTGAGACTGGGGAAGAGCCTGGGGGGTGGGTGGTCCCGGTTATGGACGTGGGGGTGCTCAGGGTGGGGCCCCTGGCCACCGATGAGGGGGAGCTCAGGGCGGCCCAAGCGCCTCACCGGAACATTGTCTGCACGTTGACGATGGTCTTGGCGTCGGCCATGTAGTCCTCCTCGGCACTCATGGTGCTCTCCTTGTCCGCCACCACCAGATTGTCCGCGTAGATGACGCCGCACCGCAGCAGGCTGTCCAGGCTGTGGGGACACGCCTGTGGGTGCGGCCGCCCCCTGCTCGGCCCTGGGCGCCCGCCCGGGCAGAGGGCAGCGGGGCGGGGGTCCTCCAGCCAAGAGGCGCCTTACTTGTCCACAGAGCCCTCCATGTAGTAGACCATGGGAAAGCAGCAGATGGCCTCCAGGAAGTGGTGTTCGGGCCTGTGGGCACAGCACGGCCTGCAGGCGTCCACCCGGCTCCCCCACCCCAATACCAGTTTTGACCTGGGCAGAGCAGGGGCCCCAGGACCGTGATGGCTTGGACCGGGGGGGCCTTTAGAGGCCAACGGGGCTGCTCTTTAATGTCCCCAGGAGGAAACCAAGGCCCCGGGAGGCAGGACAGCTGAGACTGGACCCTGAGCTCTGGGCTGGCAGGCCTCTGGGGGTAGAGGTGCTGGGGGTGCACTCTGGGGGAGGTTCATGGTCATGGGGAGGATGATGGAGCAGCGCCAGGGTGTAGGAAGGGGCAGGCGGGGTGCGGCCGCTCCCCTCACTCCCCGCCGAAGGTGAGGGCACCTGCGCCCTGCCCTCTCTGCCCCTCACTTGTTGTCCAGCAGCAGCACAATGGGGTTGAGCTCCCGGCGAGGCCGGTAGTAGGCGCGGAGCGGCACGATGAAGTTGTACAGCCCGTTGCCCGCTGTCTCCGCCGAGACAATGATCAGCTTGTTCTTGAAGCCGTAGGCCTTGGCGTCTTCGTAGCTGTTGTGCTTGCAGCCCTGGAAGGGGAGAGTGCTGGAATCAACCATGGAGGGGGAGGAAGGGTGCTCCAGGGAAGCCTGAGGCCAAATGGCACCTGGTTTCACCAGGGCTGCAGGCCAGCCATCCCCCATACCCCGCAGAGCGAGCTGGGGCCCTGCGGGGATGGGAAGGGAGGTGTCTGTGTGAGCTTGTGGCCTTAGCAGATGCAGACACAGATGTGTCTGCGTGGACACATTTGTGTTTGTGCACATTTTGTCTTGTGTGTACACATTCTGTAGTGTGTGCATGTGTGTACACGTTTTGTATGTATGTGCACATTTCTTATGTGTATAACATTCTTTCATGTGCGCACACGTCTTATGTGTATACACATTCTCTCACGTGCATATACACATTTTTGAGTGTGCATGTTGTCATGTGTATACACATTCTGTAGTGTATGCATTTGTATATTTTTTTGTGTGTTGTTGCTAAGTCGCTTCAGTCGTGTCTGACTCTGTGTGACCCCACAGATGGCAGCCCACCAGAACCTGGCGTGCTGAGATTCATGGGGTCGCAAAGAGTCGGACACGACTGAGCGACTGAACTGACTGAACTGAACTAGCTAATGACAGATATAACCAGGGACTATTTTCTGTGCCCAAAAAGCATTCCACACTTAAAATGCTGGTCTGCAGTAAAGGTTTCACCACTCTTCCAAAGCAGAGGTTCCAATAAACCAAAATGGCATAAGGCAAAGAAGCAATTACCTTAGGACACATCTGCAACCAACATACAAAATCAATCAAGATAAAGCACAGATGCTCAGACAGAGTTCACAGCTCTGGCCGCCTGATGCTGAGATGAGGAGTGTCATTACCAGGAAGGGGTTTGTTGGGTCCACTCTTACTGCTTGGCGCATTCGATGCTTCTGTAACGATTATTGCAAAACCAACACAATTTTCACTTTTTTTTCTGAAAGTGAAAATCCTTTTTGGATTGCTTTTGGTTAGTGAAAACAAGGACTAATATGTAGGTCTTTTGTAAAAGTAAAGTGGTGTGAAGTGAACTTTGGAAAAGGGGAGGATACCCATGTTACAATTATATAACTGGCATGAAAGCCTGAATATTTCGAGTTGGTGGGGGCTTGGATTGTCACTCCTGGCACATGCTGCTGCTGCTGCTAAGTCGCTTCAGTTGTGTCCGACTCTGTGCGACCCCATAGATCGCAGCCCACCAGGCTCCCCTGTCCCTGGGACTCTCCAGGCAAGAACACTGGAGTGGGTTGCCAATTCCTTCTCCAATGCATGAAAGTGAAAAGTGAAAGTTAAGTCACTCAGTCATGTCTGACTCTTAGCTACCCCATGGACTGTCGCCTACCAGGCTCCTCCGTCCATGGGATTTACCAGGCAAGAGTACTGGAGTGGGTTGCCATTGCCTTCTCTACCTGGTGCATGCAGACATGTTAAAACCTGCTCAGGAGTGTATGGGTGACCTGTTGGACTCTGCAGGCGGAGGTCCTATTTATGAAAGCCTTACTGTAGAGTGGCCAGATGTAGCAAATAAAAGTATAGGATGCCCAGTAAAATTTGAATATCAGGTAAACAATAAAGTTTTTAATATAGATGTCCCAAATATTTTATCAGGCATCGTTACCTGGAGAAAGAGGATGATTAGAAAACTGAACTGAACTGAGAAATCTGAAATGAAGTGGTGGCTTCTGAGGGCCAGGAGCACCATGTGGCTAGGAAGCAACCCCCAAATTGCAGGAAATACACTAGATGGGAAAAGGGGAGGTAATAGGCTTGGGCCAGGGGTGGTGCCTGGGGAGCGATGAACAGGAGATAGTGAGGCCCCTCCTTGTCTCCTGAGGAACATGGCCTGGTTCCAGGTGGAGAGAGGCACTGCTCTTGCTGTTTGATTAAACATGTTCTGTAGTGAAGTCCAGTCTCATAGAGTGGAAGGAAGACATTGATGTATACAAACGCTATAGCAGGAAGTAATCTGGGAACGAAGGATGTGTTAACTGGACACAGAGTGGCTCTCAAGGGGGACAGAAAGCCAAGAAGGAGGCCCCAGGGAGGACCAGTGGACAGAGGTGGAGTCCAAGATGTCCATGGAGGAAGGTATTTATGTTCACCCAACTCATATGGCCAAAGAGTCACTCCACTGAGCAAAACCAGTTGTTTTGCTCCCCAGAGTTCCTCCACTTTTCTCCTGGGAGATAGACCCTCCTTTCGGGTGGGAGGATCTGGGCGGGGGCAGGGGTGTAGAAGTGAGGAGGGGGAGGGTATTGCATGTCCACCAGCTGTGGTCATAAAGTCCAAATGGAAGCCACTGCCTTCCTAAGGACCCCGTATCTGAGTTGTCAGGGACTGGTTTAGGATGGACCTCCAGACCCTTAATAGCTTGGAGGAATCCTAGGCAGGGGGTAGGTTTTACTGTCAGCTTGTACGGAGAAATTCACTACAGGCAGAATTGTCCTTGAAAATCCTTTAGATACACATAACAGTAAAATAATTTTTTTTCATGAAGGTCACAATGACACATCACCCCAGTATTGGAACAGAGGGCTGTTTCTTCCTCTGAGCACCAGAGGAAGTGACCAGCTTGCATTTCAGGGTCAGGTTATATGAAATGACTCTCTGGACCTTTGCTCCAGGTTATCAGGCTATGACAAGCGCTGGGACCTCAGGTACAGCAGATTGTCTTCTCCGGGCTTGGACCCACTGTACTTAGTGGCCGGCAGCGTCACTTACACACAACCATCATCTCTCTGTTATTTTCCCCTCGTCCAACTCAAAGAGTTGATTTTGTAAACAATAAAGTGTGTATATGATGTGACCCCAGGAACCAACCTCTTACCCTCAGTGACTGGTTCAGTAAGTAGAAATTGATCCACCATTAGAAAAGACCCTGATGCTGGGAAAGATTGAAGACAGGAGGAGAAGGGGACAACAGAGGATGAGACAGTTGGATGGCATCACTGACTCAATGGACATGAGTCCAGGAGACAGTCAAGGACAGGGAAGCCCAGTGTGCTGCAGTCCATGGGGTTGCAAAGAGTCAGACACGACTGATCGACCGAACAACAACAAGGTCAATTAAGGCCTTTTCCTGTGATGTTTTTTTAAATGAGAATCACAAGGAAAAGCCCTCTTGTTAAGAAGTTGGCAAGTTGTGAACCCAGAAACTGATACTAACCATAGCTTCATTTTATAAAACCACCCAGCTTGGGAGAATAAAGCCAAAAATAAAAGCCTAAATAAAGCTGATGAGAGGTGAAGAGAGAAAATGCAGGCAGGTTCCTATTTGGGTTCTTCCCAACAACACTCCTCACCTTCCTGATTATGCGAGCTGATCGTCTTCCCTTTTAGCCAAGCCAGTTCAAGTTGCAAGTGAAGGAGTCCTTGAATAATAAAACCATTTTCACCTAGTGTGAAAGTGTGAAAAAATTGGGAATTATTTGTTTAGTAATTTTACAGGTGGCATTTGGCTTATTTGGTTAGTTTTGGTGTAACTCACATTCCTGGATTGCAGCCCAATCTCATGCAACCAGGGGAAGAATGGGCTCCATTAAGTTGTTGCACAAAATAAGCAGTTGTTAATATAGCGTAATCTGTCATCAAGGTATTACCAGCTTCCCATCCTGGGAGGTGATCTTAACTGTTACTGAATACATTAGAGTGGCATAATTCACCTAGTTCCTGTGTGGGAAGGATCTTGGTATCTCAGTGTTGGTTTGTGCAGCTTTTGCTTCCAAACCTTCTGCTACTTTGTCTGAGGCTTTGATTCCTTGTGTCCTCGCATGACTTTTCCCAGCCTATCTTGCTTGCTCCGATAACACGTCAGATCTCATCCAGCAATCACTTTTGTAAAAATACCATCTCATCTGCTCCTGGATCATGTGATCCAATGCGCACTTCCTAGTCCCTACAGGAGGCATCAGTTGAGAGTTGATTTAATCCAGGTCCTCCTTTGTGTGTTATCTCAAAGTCTGTATCAGAAGGGCCATCAGCGTTCCACTCACATCCTCAGTGATTTAACAATAGGGGTTTGCTTTACATGAGAAGATTGTTTTTTCTTTTCTTTGCTAAACTTCCATTCTTTAACGAGTCCCATCCTTGTTCACCTATTCTCACCTATTCTTTAACTTTCTTACCACTATCAACTAAATAGAAAGGTGAGAAGTCTTGCTTTCCTGGAGTCCTAATATTTCAATGGGCTTCTGATACATAGAAGACTTTCCTGGGGACTTCACATAGCAGTCTTTGTATGGCATAAAGGCTTGTATCAGGAGGCATTTGTCATCTGATAAACTGAAAAGAAAGAAACAGTATCTACAAAGCTCTAGCAGGATATTAAACTGAGAATTATTTGATCTAAACATGAAAAGCTCCAGTGATATTTTTAAAGGCCCCCAACTGAAAGATTACCTCTTGTTAAACAGAAAACACAATAAATAGCAAAAATGAGATTTAAAACAAAAATGTTTTATTAAAATTAGACACCACTAATTAGTTTGAATTTCAGTTAAAAATACTTTTTTTTCCCATCACCCCATACAAAGTAGAAAAATGTTAACATTTTGAAATTTGGGAAATATTGTTTTGAAACTTTCTTCAAAGCTGGCTCTCTTGGAATAATTTTAAGCATCCTGCCAATCACACAAGAAGCAAATCATAAAAACAACCTCTTATTAATTTAACCTTGGTAAGTAATGATATGTATTCGTGGAATAACAATGAATACTGGTTTCATATGATCCTAAGACAAGACTGTGGTCTGTTAACAATTTTATATTTCATGTATTTTCTCACTCTCAGTATTGAATTAGTCTTGCCATCCAATAGATCTGAGAATTATTACCAATAGATGCTGCTTTCCAGTATCTGTCATTGCAATCCACTGCCCTACTCTGTGTAGCGTATTAGTTGGGTGAGAGTAGACAAGATCCCTGCACCCCGTTACCACTTCTCAACATCATGCTGCAAGGACTTACAGGGGCTGGAGATGGGGGGATTATAAACTGGTGCTAGTATTTTTATCATACTTGTTTTGACTCTCTCTGAATTGGTCAAATATAAATAACTTTTCAGAAAATCTGATATTTTGTAATATATGTGACACATATAAATATATATGTGTGTGTGACATATATTTTAATAGTATGTGTGTGTGTGTATATATATATATGCTTCTCTTATTACTCTAGATTTAGAATTGTCTATAATTAGTAGCATGAGAGTTGGACTATGAAAAAGCTGAGCGCCAAAGAATTGATGCTTTTGAACTGTGGTGTTGGAGAAGACTCTTGAGAGTCCCTTGGACTGCAAGGAGCCCAACCAGTCCATTCTAAAGGAGATCAGTCCTGGGTGTTCATTGGAAGGACTGATGCTGAAGTTGAAACTCTAATACTTGGGCCACCTGATGCGAAGAGTTTATTCACTGGAAAAGACCCTGATGCTGGGAGGGATTGGGGGCAGGAGGAGAAGGGGACAACAGAGGATGAGATGGCTGGATGGCATCATCAACTCGATGGATATGAGTTTGGGTAAACTCCGGGAGTTGGTGATGGACAGGGAGGCCTGGCATGCTGCGATTCATGAGGTCCCAAAGAGTCGGACACGACTGAGCGACTAAACTGAACTGATAGTTAGTAGATATGGATTCTGAAAATTTCAGAGTTCTTTGTGTAATATTGTATTTTTAAAAATATTTATTTATTTTGGTTGCACCAGGTCTTAGTTGCTTCATGCAGGATCTAGTTCCCTGACCAGGGAGTCTTAGCCGCTGGACCACCAAGAAGTCCAATACTATTGTATTATAAAGGCTCTAATTCAAAACTGCATATTAATCTCCCAACATTTTCAAGACAGTAGAGGGCTTCCCTGGTAGCTCAGATGGTAGAGAATCTGCCTGTAATGCTGGAGACCTGGGTTTGATCCCTAGGTTAAGAAGGTCTCCTGGAGAAGGAAATGGGACCCACTCCAGTATTCTTGCCTGGAGAATTACATGGACAGAGGAATCTGGTGGGGTACAGTCCATGGGGTCACAAACAGTCAGACACAACTGAGTGGCTAACACACACACAGGATGATAGAGGTAGGTAGATATGTGATCTGTTTCATATTCTCAAGGACTGTGCTGCTCCAAGTAAACAGTCAATTACAATACACGGTATATTGTAATTAATTGTATATATTCAAGTTCAAATAGAGAGAGATGGTGGTGATGAATTCTGGCTGTGGAGTCTAAGCCTGGTTAACCAACAAGTGTCTAGACTTTGATTGTGTGAAGGAAGGCAAGGACATTCCAAAGAAGAGGTTGAACAAAGTCATGGGTACATGACTTCCACAGAAGCACAGGGAGTGTACACAAGTGGCCAGGACAAGAAAAAATATACAGAAAGATGGGTGGGAGAGGTAAATTATGTAGGGGCTATGTGAAGTTAAAGTTGGAAAGCCATGTCCAACTCTTTGTGACCCCATGGACTGTAGCCTGTCAGGCCCCTGTGTCCATGGAATTCTTCAGGCCAGAATACCGGAGTGGGTAGCTGTTCCCTTCGCCAGGGATTCTTCCCAACCCAGGGATAGAACCCAGGTCTCCCATGTTGCAGGTGGATTCTTTACCATCTGAGCCACCAGGGAAGCCCAAAAACACTGGAGTGGGTAGCCTATCCCTTCTCCAGGGTATCTTGCCAACCCAGGAATCAAACCAGAGCCTCCTGCATTGCAGGAGACAGCTATGAAGGGCTTTTGTTTGTTTGTTTTGTTTTTAATTTTTTATTGTCATGTAAAGATCTTGAATTTCATTTTGTGGACAGCAGAAAGTCAGCTAAGTTTTCTATGCAGGGAAATGATATATCCAGATTCAAGACTCGGAAAGACAATTTCAGAAACTTAGGGTAAATGGACAGAAACAGGCATAAGAACAGTGAGTCAAGTTAGGAGGCTATTATGGTAATGCCAGTGGAAATTAATGGCAACTTATCTGGAGAATAAGCATGGAAATTGAGAAAAGATACAATTGTGGTGCCGGAGAGAGATAACTCAAAAGCAAAATTAGGTTCTAATTTGGAAGACTGGGTGGATGGTAATAACATTAACTGAGCTACATATCATAGGCAAAGTAGCAAGTATGAGACTAGGTTTTAAATATATTGGGTAGGAACTTCCCTGGAGGTCTCGTGGTTAAGATTCCGTGCTTCCACTGCAGAGGATGCAGGTTTGAGCCTTTTTTGGGAAACTAAGATTCTGCTCCAAAATAAAATAAATAGATAAATACATTGGATGCTGGATTTTTGGATATTAGACCAGTTGGAGTCCAATATGCAAATGAACTTTGGTTCTGAAACCTAAGACAGAGAACTGGGAATGGATGTAAATTAGCAGTCAAATGTATAGCAATTGTCACACCTGCCTCTACTTTCTGATAATATGATTGATTCTGCAAGCTGAAAATCTTTCTTTTATGAAAAAACACCCAGAGATGCTACATAAAAGATAACATCATCCTTTTAAAGACACAGACAAGCCCATAACAGAATCCTGGAAAACCTCCATTACATCTAATGGGCATTCCAGAAGGACTTATAGAGGCTGGAGATGGGGGCAAAGAAGTAATATTTCAAAATGTAATAGTTAAAGATTTCCCAGACTTGGAAAAACATGATTCCAGATTAAGGAAGCATAGTGAGTCCTGAGAATGGTAAACAGAAATAATTTCATACCTAGATACATCATAGTAAAAATGGAAAAAGACAGGATATCTTAATTATATAACTTTTGGTTTTACCATCCTTTTTGGATAAGATTGAATTGGATAATGTCTAAAATCATTCATCTATCAGATATCTGGGTGAATGTTAGGTATTAGGGATGTAAAAATGAGGAAGACAACTTCTATAAAAACAGTGCCTTCTCTCCACCACACACTTCTGTTTTCCATTTAAACTCTTCTTCAGACTCTCTTGTGTGATACTTGTCACATCCTTGCTGTTCCTAGGATTTAGTCAGGGGCTCTTTTTCCCTCTCCACATTCTTGGATGACTTAATTCATTCACTTGCCTTTAGCCCTGAACTGTAGAGAATGACTCTCCAATCTCTACTTCTAGTCCCAAATCCACTACAGATACTGCAAACATGGCATAAACCATAATTCATTCTCTCCACCCCAGACCCCTATCCTTGACCTCAATTAATGGCACCGCCATCATTGGCTTCTTGCTCTTATGTATGTGTTCTGTAGCCAGAAAGACACTTAGTCCTTTTCTTCATCTGGTAATACCAGTTCATCCTTCAAAATTCACTTCATATCTCACTTCCTCTGTGAGGCCCTGGAACTCACCTTTGGTTTCCCTGGGAGTCGAGTGTCATCTTCTCTGGTTCCCCAAGTTACCGTTATGGCCTCCACAACCTGTAATATTTTTTTGACATCTACCTTCTCCAGTAGACACAGTGGGAGCCGAGCTAGTGCGGTTTTGTGTCCTGAGCACTGCTTTGTCGTGGAGCACTGTTTTGTCGTGGTTCCTGTCTCGAGAGAGACCCACTCTGAATAGAGCTGAATGAATGGGCGATGGGTTAATGAATGGATGTGTCTTATCCATCCAACACAGGGCGAGTCAAGAGAGTGGCTTTAGTGTAATACCGTCATCTGGTGACCACACTCACTTCAGTTAAATTGGCTGTGATTTGCAGTCTGGTGTGAAAGCAGAAGTGTGTGCAGAGCACACTGGTGGGTTTCCAGGCTGCCTGATTTCCGCAGCAGGGTGTTGCCAATCATTGTCATAAAGCCGTCGCCACAGCTCTGCTCCACATGACCTGAAGTGAAACTGTCTGGGCTGTGGACTGGAATATTAAATGACATTGTGTTTCTGCGGCTAGCTGAGCTGCTTGAGTCACAGCTGCAGTAAAAACGTTTTAACAAAATTAAAATCTCTGTGGGGGAGGGGAAGCAGAGCATAAAGAAGGTTGGGCAGAATGCAGAGATGGAGCCAGGCAGGGGAGGGGAGACCATGGTATTGCCTAATTTCTATATTTAGTTATAATAGGAAAGAAGAGGTTGAGACTGAGAGGTCTGCATTTGTGATTTAAAATAATCTAAAATTTGCTCCCCATTGAATTGAAAAAAAAAAAAAAGGTAAGAAATTCTGGAAAATACACACACAAATCAAAAGGGGCCATGGGGCAAAGGAATAAAAGCTGTCCCCTGCCAGAGCAAATTGAAACAGATCAATTACCTCTTGTCACTTCCTATTTCCAAACTAATGAATTACCGTTTAAAAAGCTTGGCTCTGTGCACTGCTGGGTTTAGTACAAAGGAGGAAATTTCTGATGTGTATCTCACGCAAATGGAAAATGATTGGGGTGATGAAGTACTGCTGCTTCTTTAGGGAATCAACATAAATAATTCTTGTTCATACAGAAAAACTAGAACTTGAAAAATCTTTATGGTAAATTAGAGCCCTGAGGGGAGAAGGCAATGGCACCCCACTCCAGTACTCTTGCCTGGAAACTCCCATGGACGGAGGAGCCTGGTAGGCAGCAGTCCATGGGGTCGCTGAGTCAGACAAGACTGAGCGACTTCACTTTCACTTTTCACTTTCATGCATTGGAGAAGGAAATGGCAACCCACTCCAGTGTTCTTGCCTGGAGAATCCCAGGGATGG
>SJYT01008732.1:14354-104410 GCA_006410635.1 Cephalophus harveyi
CGACTTCACTTTCACTCTTCACTTTCATGCATTGGAGAAGGAAATGGCAACCCACTCCAGTGTTCTTGCCTGGAGAATCCCAGGGATGAGGGAGCCTGGTGGGCTGCCGTCTATGGGGTCACACAGAGTCGGACACGACTGAAGTGACTTAGCAGCAGCAGCAGCAGCAGCAGCAGCAGCAGCATGGGGCTGTGGGCGGGGCCTCAGCGCAGCCGTGGGTGGGGCCTCACCTGCAGTGGCGTGGGGGCCGTGGGCGGGGCCCAGTGTAGCCGTGGGCGGGGCCTCACCTGCAGCAGGGTGGGACCAGGGGCGGGGCCTCACCTGCAACCGTGGATGCGCGTAGAATTCGTTCAGAAAGTCCATGAGCAGGTCGATCTTGAGGGAGCTCACGCACAGGATCACATGCTTCTCCGTCTGGGCCCGGTGGCGGCTGTAGTTGCCCCCCGACTTCTGCCGCTCCATCCACAGGTAGACGAGTTCCTCAAACTGCAGGTAAAGCGTGTGAGCGCCAGGTGACTGGGGCTCCAGGAACTGCGACAGCACAGGGCAGGGCAAGAAGGCTGATAGCCAGCCCGTGCCGGGCACGAAGGTTGGAGACCAGAACAGGCCAGAGGAGGCAGGGCGAGAATGGAGCCCCGTCCTGAGCATGTCCCGGAAGGCCTTGGATATTTGTGGCACAGGTAACCCAGGGGGCCAGGTGGGGGCACAGTGGATGGTCCAGCCCGTGTGTGGGGTAGCAGATATGCGGCAGGTCCAGCTCCCGGCCCCAGATGGCCAACTGATCGTTAGTGGATGCTAAAGCATGTACTCTGGACATCCAGGTAAGTACATGATCTTTGGGTCTCTGTCCACACCTGAGACACATTTGGAGAAACCTGGATGCGTCTTAGGGAATTCTCAGCCACAGAATTAGGGACCCAGATTTCCCACGTGGAAGGAACACTTTGAGTACCGTGGTTCTGAGCCCAAGTCAAGGTTGTGGGTGATTCGAGGCAGCAGCCTGCATCTACCCTGGCCCACACCTCCTGACTATGAGCTTTGGGTGTTAGGAACCCTTTTTAAAAATAGGACAATGACAGAGACATAAAGGTGGGCGGGGTGAGGGGGATACCAGGGCCCTGCGGAGCTGTCCGTGGTGCTGACCCGCCCAGGGCTTCCCTCTACAGTCTGATTCCACATCTGTAGGTGACAGCCAGGTCCCATGAAAGTCTCTGACTGTTTTCAGCCCAAGCACTGAGGTCGTTCATTTTTCCCACATGATTTAAAATCAGTGCCAGCAGCCACCTCCACTCACGCTCACCTGCTCTGGTTGATGTACTATATTTAGGTTGAGATCATCTCATTGAATTTATTAAGTACCTATTAAGTTCTAGTAACAAGACCCTGTGGCCTTGAAGCACAGAACTGGGTCCTGCTGGGAGGGGCCATAGACTCCAGGGTGATCCCTGAGACCTGTGCAGTTGGGACTCTGACGGCAGACGCTTGGGTTCCAGCCCCACGTGGCACAGGTACACAGCTCATCTGCAAAGTGGCCTGACAGTGCCTGCCTCCCAGGGCTGCAGCAAGGGGCAAATGGCCTAGCTGTAAAGGATCCAACAATGACCCCTGAAATCCTGTCCACCCAGAACCTCCGAGTGTGACCTTATGTGGAAATAGGGTCTTTGCAGAGGTAATACATTAAGATGAGATCAGACAGAATTAGTGAAGTGAAAGTTACTCAGTCGTGTCCGACTCTCTGTGATCCCATGGACTGTACAATCTATGGAATTCTCCAGGCCAGAATACTGGAGTGGGTAGCCTTTCCCTTCTCCCAACCCAGGATCTTCCCCACCCAGGAATCGAACTGGGGTCTCCTGCACTGCAGGGGGATTCTTGGCCACTGAGCCACTGGAGAGGCCCGTAAGAGATGAGATTCCTCTGGTTCGAGCCCCCAGCCTTCATTTGTGGGGGGCTTTGTTCCAACAGCTACAGGAAGCACCCCGTGACGACTCAGCCCCGAGCGGGGAGGACGTTGCCAGCTGTTGTCATTGTTACTCTGGGAGGGACTTTTACCGGTGGGCGTTTTCACTGTCATCATCTCTAAGGACACTAACTGGTGAACATGGTTTAAAGAAGAATGAAGGACAGGGGCGTCCCTGACGATCCAGTGGCTAAGACTCCAAGCTCCCAGTGCAGGGGGCCTGGGTTTGATCTCTGGTCAGGGAACTAGGTCCCGCATGCCACAGCTAAAGATCCTGCCAGTCACAATGAAGATCGAAGAGCCCACATGCTGCAACTAAGACCCGGTGCAGCCAAATAAAGAAATAGTAAATAGAAAAAAGAAGAATGCTGGATGGTAACCGGGACCATCTTTTTTCATCACTGATAGAGGGTGACACTGGCTTTCCTGGCAGGTACAGTGTACTCTGGATTGGGGGAAGTGGGGAAGGGAGGGTGTCAGCTGGGGCTGGGGTTCTGAGCTATCGGGTGGGGGTGGGAATGGGGGTGAGGAGTTGAGCTCAAGGTCAGCAGAGGACCCCTGGGTCGACTGGGCCCTGTTGTAGCCACAGTTAGGTGCCTCCCCTGCCCCCATCCCCCCAAACCCCAAGTGTCCACTATGAGGTCTGTCTCCCTACAGTCTGTCCTGATCCTTCCCTGGACCTTTTCCTGCCCTCTTAAGGGCTGCAGGGGGCAGTGCCTACAGCTGCCTGGCTGCCCTCTGGGCCTCTACCTTTTATCTAAACACAGGTGGAGTCCCGCACTGCCCCCACAGTGCTCAGCTGGCAGATCGGCCTTGGTGACAGGTGACAGGAGACAGGAAGCAGCTGCTGCTGCACCGGCTGAGGACTCCTGACTCCCAGCCTGCGGGAGACCCTGGCAGCCCCTCCCGCTCCACACTCGGCAAAGGTCCTGGGATTTCCAGGCAAGAGTACTGGAGTGGGGTGCCATTGCCTTCTCCTCGCTTATATGAGGAATATCATATATTCCAATATCACTTACATGTGGAATCTAGAAAAATGATACAAATGAACTTATTTACAAATCAAGAAATAGACTCATAGACATAGAAAACAAACTTATGGTTACCAAAGGGGAAAAGAGAGGAGGGAGGGAAAAATTAGGAGCTTGGGATTAATAGAAACACACTAGTATGTATAAAATAGATAAACGACAAGGACCTACCATATAGCACAGAGAGCTATATTCAGGTATCTTATAATAAGCTATAATGGAAAAGAATTTGAGAAAATAATATATATATATATTTGAATCCCTTTTGCTGTACACCTGAAACTTATACATTATAAATCATCTATGCATTTAAAAAATGTTTAAAAAAAAAAAAAGCAAAAATAACTTGTCATCCCATTGTTTTCCAGGGCCTGAGAGTATAAAAGTGAGTTAGATGAGATTTCTGCAACTCGCAGCAAATGTAAAAAGATGAGACAGGGCCCAACCCAGAGTACCAAAGAGCAGCAAAGAGCACAAAGGAGGAAGAACTATTGGACCCAGGGGGGACCAGAGGCGGGCACTGGAGGTCAGGAGTCCACTTTCCCCAAAGCCTTAAATCTACAGGCTGTGGGGAACTGAGCTTCTAAGCAAAGAGAGTGATATTTTTTAATAAAACTCTGATAGTAATTTGAAGGCCAGCCTGAATCCATGACACCCTTGATGATATCATTCCACTTTCCTGCATGTAACTGATACAGGGGGTTTCATCTTCAGGAAAGCATACTGAAATGTAGGTGATTTTAAACTAAATTTATCACAAACTTTGGTACTTTAACTATTACTAAATTATTGACCACGTGCTTCGTAATTGATCACGGCTGGGAAATGCTAGA
Organism: Cephalophus harveyi; assembly: GCA_006410635.1. Lineage (NCBI taxonomy): Eukaryota > Metazoa > Chordata > Mammalia > Artiodactyla > Bovidae > Cephalophus > Cephalophus harveyi. The sequence continues at coordinate 18,179 of SJYT01008732.1, forward strand.
GCAAGGATGGTCATGTGCGTTCTATGGACACTTGGGGGTTCAGGGAAGGTGTCTTGGGAAGGAGGGGGTAGGTAAGAAGACAGAGCCTGGACCATCCCCATTACACACACACATGTACAAAACACACTTCAACCAAAGAAGTTTCACTTTAATTATGGTAGATCTATCACCAAAATTTTGTTTTTATAAGATGTTCCACCGCTTTTTTAAAAAGTTGTTTGCAAAATGGATAGAAGATGGGAGAGACTGGAGGCAGAGAAAACAAATAGGACATAACTGTAACAGTTTGGGTGAGAATAATAAAACTGGTCCAAGGAGTTCCCTAGTGGCTCAGGTGTTAGGATATGGTGCTTTAAGCTGAACCTTGGTTCAATCCCTGGTTGGGGGACTAAGATCCACTAGCCACATGGTGCAACCAGAGGAGAAAAATGAACAAAATTTAACCAATCTGCCAAAAAAAAAAAAAAAAAGGCTCAGTTAAATCTAGTTGTATGGATGAATTAAACCAATATGAAGAACATTCCCTAGATATAAGATATTTCCATGATATTTATAATAGGAGACTATGCCTCTATTTATATTGGCACAGACTGGGGGCGTGTGTGCATGCTAAGTTGCTTCAGTCATCTCCAACTCTGTGCAACCCTATGAACCATACATAGCACGCCAGGCTCTTCTGTCCAGGGGATTCTCCAGGCAAGAGTACTGGAGTGGTTTGCCGTACCTTTCTAACCCAGAGATCAAACCTGAGTCCCTTGTGTCTCCTGCATTGGCAGGCAGGTTCGTTACCACTAGCACCACTTGGGAAGCCCTCGAGATGGGGTGAAAGTGAAAGTCACTCAGTTGTGTCTGACTCTTTGCGACCCCATGGGCTATACAGTCCATGAAATTCTCCAGGCCAGAACACTGGAGTGGGTAGCCTTTCCCTTCTCCAGAGGATCTTCCCAAACCAGGTCTCACTCATTGTGAGCAGATTCTTTACCAGCTGAGCCACAGGGGAAGTCCATGAGATAGGGGTAAAAATGAATACATAAAATAGATGAGAATCGTGCTTCTCACATTTTAATGTTTATAGACATCACCTGGAGATCTTGTTAAAAGACAGATTTTAATTCCCAGGGTCTGGGACATAAGATCCTTCATTGCCAATAAACTCCCAGGCTCCTCCAAGGACCACACTTTGAGTAGCAAGGTATTAGGGAATCAACAGAGGATTCACAGTTTGATGAAAGAGCACAGGCTTTGAAATCAGAGTCCACTGAATTTACAGTCCAGGACTCACCAGTTACAAATTTCAGCTGCCCTCTGAATCTATGTCCTCCTCTAATAACTGTACTGGACTAGCTGTTGCGAGGACTAAGAAAAATAATATACATAGGGGATTAGCACAATGCCTAGTTCACAGTGGACATTTAGTAACTGGTAATTATTATCATTATTTACTAAAAGCCAATTGTATAAATGAGTGATCCACAAATCTCCTTTATTAGGTCACTGGAGGTGCTAGATGAGGAAGATACATGGACCCTGCATCAAATCTGATGAATTTGAACCTCTGAGGGAGGGCTGGCCAGCATTTTTAACAAACCCTTTGCACACCAGAGCTGAAGGCTCACTGCTGGAAGCTGTGCACATGTGTGGCTAGACTAGGTCAGACCACTTCCAAAGAATGTTTATTTAGCATCTAGAGCTTATACAATGACCTGGCTTCCCGGAGCAGGTGGGCAAAAGGCAGTGTGGTCCCTGGGCCACAGAGATTATAACATTCCTAGAGCTGAAGGAGAAATCTATGCTCTGCTTTCCCATGTTCGTTGTCTAGTAAGAAGTTCTTGTTCCAGGAAAAAAAAAAAAAAGCCACCTCCAGCCTCCGTCCCTCCCCCATTTTCACCAAGATTTCTCACCAAGATAAGGGAGGAATTGCATCTTTTCAGACCAATTCTTGGCAAAGCAGACGCTGGAAGGAATATCAAAGCTGCTGCTGCTGCTAAGTCACTTCAGTCGTGTCCGACTCTGTGCAACCCCATAGACGGCAGCCCAACAGGCTCCCCCATCCCTGGGATTCTCAAGGTAAGAACACTGGAGTGGGTTGCCATTTCCTTCTCCAATGCATGAAAGTGAAAAGTGAAAGTGAAGTCGCTCAGGAGTATCCAACTTGTAGCGACCCCATGGACTGCAGCCTTCCAGGCTCCTCCGTCCACGGGATTTTCCAGGCAAGAGTACTGGAGTGGGGTGTCATTGCCTTCTCCGTATCAAAGGTGGTCCAAGCTATTTCTGAGGCTTTCCACTTTGCCTTTTTTCCCACCGCTCAGGCCGACCCTCTCTTTTCACCCCGTGCTGCTTGTGTGCCGCCTCATTTCTAGATCCCACTGCCTTGTGTTCTCCCTCACCTACAATCTCATCCTCCTTCCTATCAAGCACACAAACTACTTCGGCAAAGGTGTAGGGATAAGCAGGTGTGCATCCTTTAGAAGAAGTGGATGGGCTGAACCAAAATTCCACCTCAAAGGATCTGAACTAACTCCATGACTAAATGGAGCAAAGCTGGTACAAGCTGTAGAAAAGCCAGGGCTGTACGCAGGAAACAAGGTTAAATCTGCCCTAACACACGATTAAATGGCCAGTGAGGTCTCCAGAATTACAGAGTATAACTTAGATGTTTTTGGCCTAGAAAGGGGCAGATAGTACTACTTGTCCACAACAGCCATAGAAAAATCTCAAAAGTGATCCAAATGAAGACAATTTCCACCCCCCCACCTTTTTTGCCAAATGTATTTTGAAAGTGTGTTAGTCACTCAGTCATGTCCAACTCTTTGCGACCCCATGGACTGTAGCCTGCCAGGCTCCTCTGTCCATGGGATTTTCCATTCAAGAATACTAGAGTGGTTTTCCATTTCCTTCTCCAGAGGACCTTCCTGACCCAAGGATCAAACCTGGATCTCCTGCACTGCAGACAGATTTTTTTAACCATCTGAGCCACTATTGAAGCCCAAAATGCATTTTACCTTTTCTTTTAGATACTATTTCAAAAAATTTCAAACTTACATACAAGTAGAGAGCCTAGTTGGAGAAGGCAATGGCATCCCACTCCAGTACTCTTGCCTGGAAACTCCCATGGACGGAGGAGCCTGGTAGGCTACAGTCCATGGGGTTGCTGAGTCAGACAAGACTGAGCGACTTCACTTTCACTTTTCACTTTCATGCATTGGAGAAGGAAATGGCAACCCACTCCAGTGTTCTTGCCTGGAGAATCCCAGGGATGACAGAGCCCAATGGGCTGCCATCTGTGGGGTCGCACAGAGTCGGACACGACTGAAGCGACTTAGCAGCAGCAGCAGCAGCAGAGAGCCTAGCACAGTGAACCTTCATGTACCCAGCAGCAATTATAAGGATTTTTGTTCCTGGAATAATTTGAAGCAAATATAAAAGACCACATCATTTTGGCCACAAGTATTTCTTTGGTCAATGCACTGTAAAAGATGTCATCTATTTAATACTTCTGTCCTAAAGAAGATCCATTTTTGATCAAATAAACTTTTCAATGAACCTGTGAGGACCAGTTATTCATTGTCTTAAAATCTCTTGCACCTGTACATATCAGGCTAGGCAGATAGTCAACAAATTATCTGGGGCATTGTTCTAGGTTCTGGGGATGCTACTACATAGATGGCATTTATGTGTTTATTTTTTAAACACATAAAAGAAAGTTAATTTTAGTTTAGTATAGAATTATATGTTGTAATAAATACTATTAGGATACTATGACTGGGCATGTGGGCGGGGGTGGTCAGGGGAGCCTTGTCTCCTCTGGAGGTAAGAGTCTAGTTGAGATCCGTAGAAGGGAAGGGTGGTAACCATGTAAACATCCAGGGGAAGAATGTTCCCAGCAGGAGGACAGTAATGCAAAGACCTTGAGAGGGGAACGAGCTTGGCATGTTTCAGGGACAGAACGGAGGCACCTGCTTGCGCATGTGTGCACCAAGTGCGTGCTAAGTTGCTTCAGTTGTGACGAACTCTTTGTGACACCATGGACTGTAACCCACCAGGCTCCTCTGTCCATGGGATTCTACCGGCAAGAATACTGGAGTGGGTTGCATTTATGGGTTTGCGTTAAATACGTGGATGTCTAATACCTCCTTTCAAATGTGACAGGAACCATATCAGAATTTGACTATGGCACTAGCACATTATTAATTGCTTTTCTTTTAATTCGGTGAGTATTAATTACCCTTCAGGTGGCAGGCTCTAAGCTAGCTGCAGACACTAAGAGGTGCATCTGGAAGTGTTTTCCCTGAATAGGTCATAACAGGCAGTGGAGAGAGAGGTGTGAGTACACAGATAAAGCAGCCCTCCAAGAGAGTTAAGTGGGTTACAGCCCTGGAGGGGGAGTGTCACAGGGGACCCTAGAAGCTCAGAGGCAGGTCCACTTGTCCAGGAAAATGTGGGAGGCTTTTATATAAGAGGTGACCTTTGAATTGAGCCTGTAAAGGTGAATAGGATTTAACAAGATGAATTGTTCCCAGCAATACCATGGAATAAATATCCTAAAAACCACTCGAGTTACAAAATACCAGAACTGTTGAATTAAATACAATAATTGTCCTTTGAATCAGGAACATAGAATCGTGAACCAGTGCTGAAGCCCATGCTTTATTGAAAGCATTTGCAAGAACTAGGAACCCAAAACCCTAGGGTGAAGTTGCATGGGGGCTTCTGGAGGATAAGACACTGGGGATGGGAGATGAAAGCCAGACCCTCACAAAAAGTCAGGAACCTGAAGGGCCACACCCTCCTCACAAAGGTAGGACAGAAAACTCTCTGCCCTTAACAAAGGCAAAGCATGAAGAAATACAACTTGTTTGTCTCAGTCCTGGCACTGGGAAAGGAAAAAAGAAGGGAAAGATACGTCTTCTGATAGAATTAGTAGCCAGAACCAGTCCCCTGTGGGGGTTTGATCGCACTACTAACTCAATTCACACCCCAGAACCTCCCAGGATCAAGAATGGGCAGTACCACATACTTCACAAAGATGGTGTGAAAGATGGGCCATCTCAAACATCTGCTCTTGTTTGAGAAGCAGGTAGGTAGGTAGGTCCACCCTGAAAATCAGTGCATTTCTCTGTATGCACATTATATCTCAGTAAGGTTTTTTTTTTTTTTTTTTCCCCCAGAGAAGAAGAAAAGGAGCAAGAGTAAGGATGAGAAACTGGAGGAAGACGAGAAGGAGTTAATGTGCAGGTCTATTCCCCAGTTTAGGTCTCGAGACAATCTCCTGGGAACTAGAGGTTTCCTCTCTGGAGAGGGTAAGAGACTGTCTGTAGTAGGGGATAGCAGACCCAGCGGAGGGTACAAATACAAGGAGCAAAAATGATCGGTGAACGTGTGCACACAACATACTATATTACCCTAGCCTTCTTTCCTCCATTTGGTCCCCAGAACTTGGCAGTTAGAGTCAAAAGATAATGATCCTGGGGTCTCCCAGCCAGGTCCCACTAAAGGAAGACAAATCCCGCTCTTGTGCACAAGCTTCCAATCAGCTTTTCAGCCTTCTTCTGTTAAGCACGAGCCGATCACCAAGGATGACTAGACATCTACTAGTCACCTTACTCTCAGATCCCAATTGAGACAGAACCTCAGATCTGTACCCTCTCCCTCTGTCTACCTTTGACCTCTGTGAGTGGCCACTGGGTGTGCCATGTAACCTCCAGGATCTGTGAATAATACATCCTGTGCTTCAAAGTTTCCTCATGGTATTTGCTTAATGTGTCTTCTGATCAGAGCAAGAACCACGAGGGACAGAATAACCACAACACTGGCTCCAGTCAGGGAAATGTCAGTGGGGGTCCCCAGAAGTAGTACACAGACTACATGAGTGCCTCAGGCATTCCTAGATGATAGCATCACTACAAATAAGCAGAGATTGACAGAGCATCCAGCTACACAAATATTTGTTGTTGTGGTTCAGTCGCTCAGGAGTGTCTGACTCTTTGTGACCCCATAGACTGCAGCACGCCAGGCTTTCCTGTCTTTCACCATCTCCCGGAGCTTGCTCAAACTGTTGTCCATTAAGTCAATGATGCCATCCAACCATCTCATCCTCTGTCATCCCCTTCTTCCCCTGCCTTCAACCTTTCCCAGTATCAGGGTCTTTTCTAATGAATTGGCTCTTCACATCAGGTGGACAAAGTATTGGAGCTTTAACTTCAGCATCAGTCCTTCCAATGAATACTCAGGATAGATTTCCTTTAGGATGGACTGGTTGGATCTCCTTGCAGTCCAAGGGACTCTCAATAGTCTTCTCCAACACCACAGTTCAAAAGCATCAATTCTTTGGTGCTCGGCCTTCTTTACGGTCCAACTCTCACATCCATAAAAGACTACTGGAAAAACCATACCTTTGACTATATGGATCTTCATTGGCAAAGTAATTCTGCTTTTTAATATGCCGTTTATGTTTGTTGAATCTCATCTAAACACATTCTCGGAGAAACATCCAGAAAACCATTGGATACATATCTGGATACTGTGGCCCAACCAAGGTGACACATAAAATTAACCATCACAATGAGAGAAGAATAAACTATTCTTTAAAATTCAAGCCCTCAAAAAGTTAACCTCCCATGTTTCCTTGCCTATGAGCCTCTTAGAAAGCTTCCACAGAATAAGAGAGTAAACTAAGAAAGAAAAGCCACAGATCCAGGGAAGGGTTTTACCACAGGCCAGTCTCCAGGCAACAGCGATACAGCAGGCAGAGGAAGCCACCTGGCAGACAGGAGCAGCAGGATTGCTCAGGGCAAGGAAAGGGAAGGTAGATTCCAGAGTTTCTGTGGGATGGCTATGAAGGGCACAGGCGCTAGAACCGTACTTCCTGGGTCTAAATTTGGAGCTGAGTGATATTAATCTTCCAGTCTTCTCTTTCTTCATATGCAAAACAGGGAAGTTACAATATGCTTTGCTGGGAGAGCTGGTGGATGGTCAGGACGAGCTGGGTTATGATGTTCAACGACCCTGAAATCTCAGTGGCTTATAAACACAAAAAGATTTTCCTTTCTCAAGCTATATGTATGTCCCATGGGTTGTCTGGGGCTCTCCACTGAAGCCTGCAAGCAGAGGTATTCCTTACCATCTGAAATGACAGTGTTTTCTCTGGTAGGTGAAGGAAAAATGGAGAGTTACAGATGAGCTATAAAAGGCTTCTGTCCAGAAATAACCTGTCATTTCTGCTCGTTTCATTGGCTGAAGCAAGGGACAGATAGGGACATGCAACTCTACCTTATGTCCAAGTGAAGGAGAAGGATAAGAATTTGACACACACTCTGCAGACCACCACAGACCCCCACGCCCGCCCACCACCCGGAAGGAATCCGAGGCTTTGGATAGGAAGCGGGCTGCACCATCTGACGGGAGGAATACATTGTTCCCAAAGAGGGAATACGGAGAAGGCGATGGCACCCCACTCCAGTACTCTTGCCCGGCAAATCCCATGGATGGAGGAGCCTGATAGGCTGCAGTCCATGGGGTCACTAGGAGTCGGACACAACTGAACGACTTCACTTTTACTTTTCACTTTCATGCACTGGAGAAGGACATGGCAACCCACTCCAGTGTTCTTGCCTGGAGAATCCCAGGGACGAGAATCCCAGGGGAGCTTGGTGGGCTGCCGTCTATGGGGTCGCACAGAGTTGGACACAACTGAAGCGACTTAGCAAAGAGGGAATAAGGAGAAGGCCAGGGAGAGGGAAAGGAGCTGTGAATCCAGGGACACAGGTTTGGAGTTTGAGAGAGAAAATCGAAATGTAAGATTTCCTATGAGAAACAGAACCAAGAGCACATGAGAGAGGTCTGACTAGGATTGACAGAAATTCTTGCTAGGTGGTTGCCGTGTAGCAACACATATCAAAGAGGAACTCTCTGATAGCTCCTCAAGAAAACTGAGCAGACTTCTGTTAGGTTTCTTTAAATGTATCTAATCCTATTTAATTACATCCTCGCATATTTATAGCTCATTTAACAAAGTTCCTATTTCTAGTACTCGACTTGCCTAGAAAATATACTGCTTTAAAAGTATTTTCCCTGGTTCTGAAAAAGATGGGAAATTAGGTTCTGGTCTCACTTTTAAATATGTATATATTTAAATTTATTTAAATATTTTTAGATGTGGACCATTTTCAAAGTCTTTAATGAATTTGTTACAGTATTGCTCCTGTTTTGTGTTTTGGTTCTTTGGTCATGAGTCACATGGGATCTTAACTCCCTGATCAGGAATCAAACCTTCACCCCCTGCACTGGACCACCAGCAAAGTCCCCTAAAATGTATTTTTTAGAATAAACTTATTTTGGAACAGTTTTAGACTTACAGAACTGTTACAAAGATACTATGTTCCCACATACATGATGCCCACTATCTTCTCTTGCTAATATCTTACATTAGTATGATCTATTTCTCACAGTTAATGAACCAATATTAATACATTATTAATAACTAAACCACCCGACCTGCCAATTGAGAAATCTGTATGCAGGTTAGGAAGCAACAGTTAGAACTGGACATGGAACAACAGTAGTTCCAAATAGGGAAAGGAGTACGTCAAGGCTGTGTATTGTCACCCTGCTTATTTAACTTATACGCAGAGTACATCATGAGAAATGCTGGGCTGGAAGAAGCACAAGCTGGAATCAAAAGATTGCTGGGAGAAATATCAATAACCTCAGATATGCAGATGACACCACCCTTATGGCAGAAAGTGAAGAAGAACTAAAACGCCTCTTAATGAAAGTGAAAGAGGAAAGTGAAAACACTGGCTTAAAACTCAACATTCAGAAAACTAAGATCATGGGATCCAGTCCCATCACTTCATGGGAAATAGATAGGGAAACAGTGGAAACAGTGTCAGACTTTAATTTTTTGGGCTCCAAAATCACTGCAGATGGTGACTGCAGCCATGAAATTAAAAGATGCTTACTCATTGGAAGGAAAGCTATGACCAAATTAGACAGCATATGAAAAAGCAGAGACATTACTTTGCCCACAAAGGTCTGTCTAGTCAAAGCTATGGTTTTTCCTGTGGTCATGTATGGACGTGAGAGTTGGACTATAAAGAAAGCTGAGTGCCGAAGAATTGATGCTTTTGAACTGTGGTGTTGGAGAAGACTCTTGAGAGTCCCTTGGACTGCAAGGAGATCCAACCAGTCAATCTTAAAGGAAATCAGTCCTGAATATTCACTGGAAGGACTGATGCTAAAGCTGAAGCTCTGATCCTTTGGCCACCTCATGCAAAGAACTGAAAGACCCTGATGCTGGGAAAGATTGAAGGCAGGAGGAGAAGGGGAAGACAGAGGATGAGATGGTTGGATGGCATCACTGATGTGATGGACATGAGTTTGAGTAGGTTTCGGGAGTTGGTGATAGACAGGGAGGCCTGGTGTGCTGTAGTCCATGGGGTTGCAAAGAGTTGGACACAACTGAGTGACTGAACTGAACTGAATAACTAAAGTCCATCCGTGATTCTGATTTCCTTAGTTTTTTGCTTTATGTTCTTTTTCTCTTTCAGGAGATACTACATTGCATTTAGTAGTCATGTATCTTCATTTTATTTTTATAAATATAAAAGTCTCACACTAATTCACTTGTGTCGAAAATGAATTCAGAGCTAGCCAACAAAGAGTCAGTTTCCAGTGCCTCAAGAGAAAACAAGGTCTCCCCCTAGTGTTTAGAATAGAAAATAGCATCTTCCCAACTTTGTACAAATACAAAATAAACCTTCCTTCAGTTCAGTTCAGTTGCCCAGTCATGTCCGACTCTTTGTTACCCCATGAATCACAGCACGTCAGGCCTCCCTGTCCATCACCAACTCCAGGAGTTTACCCAAACTCAGGTCCATCGAGTCGGTGATGCATTCCAGCCATCTCATCCTCTGTCGTCCCCTTCTCCTCCTGCCCCCAATCCCTCCCAGCATCAGTCTTTTCCAGTGAGTCAACTCTTTGCATGAGGTGGCCCAAGTATTAGAGTTTCAGCTTCAGCATCAGTCCTTCCAATGAACACCCAGGACTGATCTTCTTCAGGATGGACTGGTTGGATCTCCTTGCAGTCCAAGGGACTCTCAAGAGTCTTCTCCAACACCACAGTTCAAAAGCATCAATTCTTCGGCGCTCAGCTTTCTTCACAGTCCAACTCTCACATCCATATATGACCACTGGAAAAACCATAGCCCTGACTAGATGGACCTTTGTTGGCAAATAATATCTCTGCTTTTTAATATGCTATCTAGGTTGGTCATAACTTTCTTTCCAAGGAGTCTTTTAATTTCATGGCTGCAATCACCATCTGCAGTGATTTGGAGCCCCCCAAAATAAAGTCTGGAAAAGTTTCCATTGTTTCCCCATCTATTTCCCATGAAATGATGAGACAGGATGCCATGATCTTCGTTTTCTGAATGTTGAGCTTTAAGCCAACTTTTTCACTCTCCTCTTTCACTTTCATCAAGAGGCTTTTTAGTTCCTCTTCACTTTCTGCCATAAGGGTGGTGTCATCTGCATATCTGAGGTTATTGATATTTCTCCCGGCAATCTTGATTCCAGCTTGTGCTTCTTCCAGCTCAGCATTTCTCATGATGTGCTCTGCATATAAGTTAAATAAGCAGGGTGACAATATACAACCTTGACGTACTCCTTTCCCTATTTTGAACCAGTCTGTGGTTCCATGTCCACTTCTAACTGTTGCTTCCTGACCTGCATATAGGTTTCTCAAAAGGGAGGTCAGGTGGTCTGGTATTCCCATCTCTTGAAGAATTTTCCACAGTTTATTGTGATCCACACAGTCAAAGGCTTTGGCATAGTCAATAAAGCAGAAAGAGATGTTTTTCTGGAACTCTCTTGCTTTTTCGATGATCCAACAGATGTTGGCAATTTGACCTCTGGTTCCTCTGCCTTTTCTAAAACAAGCATGGACATCTGGAAGTTCACGGTTCAAGTTTTCCAAATTTGCTGGCAGATTGAGTGCAGCACTTTCACAGTGTCATCTTTCAGGATTTCAAACAGCTCAACTGGAATTCCATCACCTTCACTAGCTTTGTTCATAGTGATGCTTTCTAAGGCCCACTTGACTTCACATTCCAGGATGTCTGGCTCTAGGTGAGTGATCACACACACCATTGTGATTATATGGATTGTGAAGATCTTTTTTGTACAGTTCTTCTGTGTACTTTTGCTACCTCTTCTTAACATCTGCTTCTGTTAGGTCCATACCATTCCTGTCCTTTATCGAGCCCGTCTTTGCGTGAAATGTTTCCCTGGTATCTCTAATTTTCTTGAAGAGATTTCTAGACTTTCCCATTCTGTTGTTTTCCTCTATTTCCGAGCATAAAAAGTTGGTTTTTTTGAAATCATTTTAAAAATCATAGTATAAATATTATCCACAGAAAGAGAAGGCACAGTTAATTACCAAAAAAAAAAAGGCCAACAACCTCAGCAGCAAAATGTCCTTGAAGAGGGATGGAGTTTTGGACCTGGCAGGGGGTTCATGTAAATGTGTGCAAGGTTGGTGAGCAGGTGTCCCCTACAGGGCCTGATGTCATGCCTCCTACAGAACAGGTAATCAAAGACTGAATGGGCAGTTTTCTGTGAGTTTACACTCTTTATATTCATTATAATATGATCAGGATTAATGAGTACAAAAGGTGAGGCATTCAATTCCTGTGCTACCTGTCCATTTCACTAGTCTTAATGAGCACTTCAGTTAGCAGCACTTTCCCCCGCTCCTATGTCCCTCCCCAATTACTGGATATTGGATTTCTAGCTATCTGAACATTTGAACATAGTGAAAAATCAAGAAGAATGCCAAAGGAGACCTGTGAAATAACTGTCCCAAAGACAAGTAAATAGAAATCTGGCATCCATGTAAAAACAGACATAGCTAAGAACTTCGAACTTACTGAATATTCTTCTATGTAATTCTAATAATTATGATAATTTGATTTGCATCCACAGTAAAAAAGACAGAACCTTTGTAAAGGTGGCTTCAATGCTATATTTCTGGCAATAGGAGAACATCTACTGAACACAGAATAGTCATTGGTTTTACTGATGAGCTTAAATTATTAAGCAAATTCACATCATAATCAGCATCTTCTGTTTATGAAAGCATCAGAGAAAGATTTTCATCAGATACTAATGAAAGAATTTGAAGAAGACACAAATAAATGGAAATATAGTCTGTGCTCATGGGTTGGAAGATTTAATATTGTTAAAATGTCCACACTACCCAGAACAATCTACTGATTCAATACATTCCTATCAAAATTCCAAAGGCATTTTCCACAGAAATAGAAAAACTCTAAAATAGGTATGGAACCATAAAAGACTCTGAGTAGCCACAGTAGTCTTGAGAAAGAAGGAAAAATGGGAGGCACCATACTCCTTGATTTCAAATTGTGTTACAAAATCATAGTAATCCAAAGAGTATAGTATTGGCATTAAAAACAGACACATAGATCAATGGAATAGAATAGAAATCCTTGAAAAAAAAAACAAACCCCAAACATATAGGGTCAATTAATTTATAAGAAAGGAGCACAAAAACATACAATACAGACAGTGTCTTCAATAAATGGTGTTGGAAAAACTGGATAGTCCCATGCAAAAGAATGAAACTGGACCACTATCTTACCATACATGAAAATTAACGCAAAATGGATCAAAGATTTGAACATGACCCGAAACTGTCACACTCTTATAATAAGAAAACATAGGCCACAAACTCCTTGACATCAGTCTTGGTGATTTTTAGATTTGATAGCAAAACCAAAAATAAACAAGTGGGACTACATCAAACTAAAAAGCTGCTTCACAGCAAAGGAAATCATAAAGCAAAATGAAAAGTCAACCTGCCAAATGGGAGAAAATTTTTGCAAATCATATATATTAAGGAGTTAATATCCAAAATATACAAAGAACTCATAAAACTCAATAGCAAAAAAAAAAACCAAAAACAAATAATTCTATTAAAAAATGAGCAGAGGATCTGAAAGACATTTTTTTCAAAGACAGAGGATCTGAATAGACATTTTTCCAAAGATGACCAACAGGCATATGAAAAAATGCTCAAAATCACTAATCAATAGAAAAATACAAATCAAATCCACAATGACATATCACCTCCCAACTGTTAAATGGCTATTATCAAAAAGACTAGAAATAATAAGTATTGCTGAGGATGTGGAAGGAACCCTTGTGTACTTGTTGATGGGAATGTATTAATAAACTGGTGCAGCCACTATGGAAAACAGTATGGAGTTTCCTCGAAAAATTTAAAATAGAATTACTATATGATCCAGCAATTCCACTACTGGGTATTTATCTGAAAGAAACAAAACATTACCTTGAAAAGATTATGCATCTCCATGTTCACTGCATAGCTCAGTTGGTGAAGAATCTGCCTGCAATGCAGGAGACCCAGGTTCAATTCCTGGGTTGGGAAGATCCCCTGGAGAAGGGCTAGGCTACCCACTCCAGTATTCTTGGGCTTCCTTTGTGGCTCAGCTGATAAAGAATCTGCCGGCAATGTGGGAAACCTGGGTTTGATCCCTGGTTGGGAAGATCCCCTGGAGAAGGGAAAGGCTACCCACTCTAGTATTCTGGCCTGGAGAATTCCATGGACTATACATAGAGTCTATGAGATCACAAACAGTCAGACATGACTGAATGACTCTCACTCATGTTCACTGCAGCATTATTTATAATAACCAAGCTCTGGAAGCTACCTAGGTGTCCATCAATGGATAAATGGCTAAAGAAAATATGTATATACATATGCATCACAATGGAGTATTATTCAGCTATAAAAAAGAAGGAAATCTTGTCATGTGCAGTAGCATGGATGGGCCTTGAGGACATTATATTAAGTGAAATAAGTCAGCCAGAGAAAGATGAATATTGTATGATCTCACTTATATGTGGTATCTAAAACAAACCGAAATATGAACAAACAAACTGAGTTCACGGATATAGAGAACAGAGTGCTGGTTACCAGAGGTGCAGAGGGGAAGTGGGAGGTAGTGTGGGAAGTGGGTGAAATGGGTGAAGGGGATTAAAGAGTGGAAAACCACAGTTATAAATAAGTTGTAGATATATAATGTACAACTTGGGGACTATAGCTAATAATACTGTATTGTATATTTGAAAGTGGCTATAGCTAATAATTCTGTATTGTACATTTGAAAGTTGCTAAAAGAATAGTACTTGAAAGTTTTCTTCACAAGAAAAATTTGCAACTATGCATAGTGATGAATGTTAACTAGATTTACTATGGTGGTCATTTTGCAATATATACAAATATCAAATGCTACATGTCAATTGTATCTAAATACAAATAAAAACAGATTAATAAGAGAAAGTTAGTGTTAAAAAGAACTCTTTTTTTGTATTTATGAGTCTACCTGGTTTGGTGGTATCTACAAGAGAATAATCTACAAGTACTTCATTTTATCTAAAAGATAAAGTATAAATACTCTAATGAGCTGCTGACCAAGTTACCAATTCTTAAAGAAAGCTTTCCCTCTCCCCCACAATTTTCTGGAGTGTATATTAAAACAAGGATGTCTAACATAGAAAATCAAGTTTTCTGATTAAAACTTTTTCATGTTATTTTAAAGGAATTAAGACAAAGATAAGGGATTTTACAGGTTTTGCTTACACTTTAGTAGTCAGTCTCCTTTATTTACTATAAACCAATATGTATAACTTGATTATGAAATTATATTATCAGAAGTATTTTCTCAGTGCACAGCTTAGGGCTGTGCAGAGTAAATTAAACCTACAGAAGCCTTTCTGGCTTGCTGAAGAATGAAAATATTTGGAAAATTTTAGTATTTAGGTAAAAAATTTCATCATGCTCACCTTACCTCTAAGAGAATAGTTGTATTATAAAATAAAAACACAATCAGTATTCTGAAAAGGAAGAAAATATGCCACATGAGGTTTCTTCTATTTTCTTCAGCTTCATGTTTTCTTGTCCAGTAAAAACTTCTTCTATTTATGTAAATCACCTTATTTTTTTTTTTTTTGGACCAACACAGACTATAAAGAAATAAATTCATATATATTAGGTTGGTGAAAATGTAATTTTTGTTTTTGCATTGTTGAAATTTGCCATTTGATATTGGAATATATTCTTAAATAAATGTGGTTATGTTTATACATCATTTTAATGAGGATTTCTCACTATTTTTTTTGCTAATGACTTATTATTTGCTGTGTATTTTATATTTATTTTAGACTATGGAAATGCTGTTAGACAAAAAGCAAATTTGAGTGATTTTCTAAGAAGATGGGTTATAAAGCAGCAGAGACAACTCTCAACATTAACAATGCACTTGGCCCAGGAACTGCTAATGAACATGCAATGCAGAGGTGGTTCAAGGAGTTTTGCAAAGGAGATGAGAGCCTTGAAGATGAGGAGTGTGGTGGCCAGCCATCAGAAGTTGACAGTGACCAACTGAGAGCTTGGTCACTGTAGTTGACCTTAACTACATAAGAAGTTGCCAAAGAACTCAGTGTCAACCATTCTACAGTCGTTGGGCATTTGAAGCAAACTGGAATGGTGAAAAAGCTCGATAAGTGGGTACCTCGTGAACTGACTGAAAATTTAAAAAATCATCATTTTGAAGTGTTGTCTTCTCTTATTCTACACAACAGTGAACCATTTCTTAATGGGATTGTGATGTATGATGAAAAGTGGATTTTATGCAGCAACCAGAGATGACCAGCTCAGTGGATGGACTGAGAAGAAGCTCTAAAGCACTTCCCAAGCCAAACTTGCACCAAAAAATATCACAGTCATTGTTGCTCGTCTGATCTATTACAGCTTTCTGAATCCTGGTGAAACCATTACATCTGAGAATTGATGAGATGCAACGAGAACTGCAACACCTGCAGCCGGCATTGGTCAACAGAAAGGGTCCAATTCTCCGTGACAACACCTGACCACAAATCGCACAACCAGCGCTTTGAAAGTTGAATGAATTGGGCTTACAAAGCTTTGCCTCACCCACCATATTCACCTGACTGCATGCCAACTGACTACCACTTAAAGCATCTTGACAACTTTATGTTTCCACAACCAGGAGGAGGCAGAAAATGCTTTCCAAGAGTGCACTGAATCCTGAAGCACGCATTTTTATGCTATAGGAATAAGCAAACATTTCTCATTGGCAAAAATGTGTTGATTATAATGGTTATTTTGATTAATAAAGGTGTATTTGAGCCTAGTTATAATGATTCAAAATTTAAGATTTGAAACTGCAGTTACTTTTACACCAACCTAAGTGACTTCACTTTCACTTTTCACTTTCATGCATTGGAGAAGGAAATGGCAACCCACTCCAGTATTCTTGCCTGGAGAATCCCAGGGATGGCGGAGCCTGGTGGGGTGCCATCTATGGGGTCATCAAGGAGTTTTGCAAAGGAGATGAGAGCCTTGAAGATGAGGAGTGTGGTGGCCAGCCATCAGAAGTTGACAGTGACCAGTTGAGAGCTTGGTCACTGTAGCTGACCTTAACTACATAAGAAGTTGCCAAAGAACTCAGTGTCAACCATTCTACAGTCGTTGGGCATTTGAAGCAAATTGGAATGGTGAAAAAGCTCGATAAGTGGGTATCTCGTGAACTGACTGAAAATTTAAAGAATCATCATTTTGAAGTGTTGTCTTCTCTTATTCTACACAACAGCGAACCATTTCTCAATGGGATTGTGATGTATGATGAAAAGTGGATTTTATGCAGCAACCAGAGATGACCAGCTCAGTGGATGGACTGAGAAGAAGCTCTAGAGCACTTCCCAAGCCAAACTTGCACCAAAAAAATATCATAGTCATTGTTGCTGGTCTGATCCATTACAGCTTTCTGAATCCTGGTGAAACCATTACATCTGAGAAGTTTGCTCAGCAAATTGATGAGATTCAATGAGAACTGCAACACCTGCAGCCGGCATTGGTCAACAGAAAAGGCCCAATTCTCCGTGACAACACCTGACCGCAAATCGCACAACCAGCGCTTTGAAAGTTGAATGAATTGGGCTACAAAGCTTTGCCTCACCCACCATATTCACCTGACTGCATGCCAACTGACTACCACTTAAAGTATCTCGACAACTTTATGTTTCCACAACCAGAAGGAGGCAGAAAATGCTTTCCAAGAGTGCACTGAATCCTGAAGCACGCATTTTTATGCTATAGGAATAAGCAAACATTTCTCATTGGCAAAAATGTGTTGATTATAATGGTTATTTTGATTAATAAAGGTGTATTTGAGCCTAGTTATAATGATTCAAAATTTAAGATTTGAAACTGCAGTTACTTTTACACCAACCTAAGTGACTTCACTTTCACTTTTCACTTTCATGCATTGGAGAAGGAAATGGCAACCCACTCCAGTATTCTTGCCTGGAGAATCCCAGGGATGGCGGAGCCTGGTGGGGTGCCATCTATGGGGTCACACAGAGTCGGACACGACTGAAGTGACTTAGCAAGAAAGTAAGAAATCTACACTTTCTGGCAAACAAAGAAAAATGCAAAGCATATGACAAAGCACAAAGGTCTTGTAATCAAAAGGGCCACCCTCAGTTCCTCAAGAGACACAATGATCTTCCAGGTACTGCATTCTAGAATAAATTGTCACAATGGGCCCTTATACAGGGGATGTTGAACCACAGAATGAACAATGCTCTTGATAATTTTACACCAGAGAGAAGTAACTTTTGTGGTTGTTCTTCATAAAACTCTGGATAAAGCCCAAAGCACAACACTAAAGTAAAATTTATGAAAGTGCCTTTTGTGGCCCAAATATCTAAGAGCATGTCCCACAAACCAGATTCTATTCATTTAACTAAAAGTCAGGTAAGTTTCTGGCAAGATTTGGAGAAGTTAGAAGAAGAGCTACATTTCTCTTACTTTTTGAAAAACCATTGGGTGTACATATGCACATGGTGAAGAATTCAGAAATACAAGAAAGATTTCTGGTAAAATGAGTGTTTTTACTACTGTAAACAGAGTCCCTAGTTCCCCTCTCCACAGGTCAGTCACCAGTTTCTTTTGTTTTCCTCTAGAGAAAGTCATTGCTAATCAAGTGAATAGTACACACAAGCCTCTTTTGCCACAAATGGCATTGTTTGGTACTTCGTTTTTGCTTCTAACATTGTATCTTGGGTATCATGCCACATAATTATACAGAGCTCTTATATCTTGGTCTTCCTAACTGGTTGCATGATATTTCAGTGAATAATGTATCATACTTTAACCAGTGTCCTATTGGTTGTCATTCAAGTTCAGCCTTTTCCACAAGTAACACTATACTAGATCCAACCAGTCCATTCTGAAGGAGATCAGCCTTGGGATTTCTTTGGAAGGAAGGATACTAAACCTGAAACTCCAGTACTCTTTGGCCACCTGGTGCGAAGAGTTGACTCATTGGAAAAGACTCTGATGCTGGGAGGGATTGGGGGCAGGAGGAAAAGGGGACGACAGAGGATGAGATGGCTGGATGGCATCACTGACTCAATGGACATGAGTCTGAGTGAACTCCTGGAGTTGGTGATGGACAGGGAGGCCTGGCGTGCTGTGATTCATGGGGTCGCAAAGAGTCGGACATGACTGAGCGACTGAACTGAACTGAACTGATTCACAACTACATAAGCACATGTGCAGGTATAAGATACATTCTTGGAAATCACTATGTGTGCTTAGTTGCTTCAGTCACGTCCAACTCCATGCGACCCTATGGACTGTCGCCCACCAGGCTCCTCTGTCCATGGGATTCTCCAGGCAAGAATAGTGAAGTAGGTTGCCATGCTCTCCTCCAGGGGATCTTCCTGACCCAGCAATTGAACCTGCATCTCTTACATCTCCTGCATTGGCAGGCAGGCTCTTTACCACTAGCACCACTTGGGAAGCCCTGGAAATCACTCTATCTACATTTTAACCTATACTGTAAATTTTGTTCAGTGTTACAAACCGCTCTCTTGAGACATTCTTACCAACAATGCGTTCATCAATATTTAAGTGCTTACAATGTGCTAGGCACTGTTCTAGGCACTTGATGTACAATGATAAACAAATCAAAGATCTCTGCTCCTGTGAAGCCTATATTGTGAGTGTGTGTGAGAGAGAGACACAAAGAGAAAGACAGAGGGGTTACCAAGAATGACTCTGAAGTTTTCATCCTGTTGCCATCAGCCAAGATGGATGCAGGCTTGCAAGATCAGAAGTTTGTTTTTGCACATATACACCCTGAGATTTCTACTGGATTTCCAAGTGAAGATACCAAATCAGCAGATGGGTACGTAAATCTGGAGTTCAGGAGATGGGTCTGAATCTAGACACATAATAGATGATTTCTCTAGTCAAGGCTATGGTTTTTCCAGTGGTCATGTATGGATGTGAGAGTTGGACTGTGAAGAAAGCTGAGCGCCGAAGAATTGATGCTTTGAACTGTGGTGTTGGAGAAGACTCTTGAGAGTCCCTTGGACTGCAAGGGGATCCAACCAGTCCATTCTAAAGGAGATCAGCCCTGGGATTTCTTTGGAAGGAATGATGCTGAAGCTGAAACTCCAATATTTTGGCCACCTCATGCAAAGAGCTGACTCACTGGAAAAGACCCTGATGCTGGGAGGGATTGGAGGCAGGAGGAGAAGGGGACAACAGAGGATGAGATGGCTGGATGGCATCACTGACTCGATGGACATGAGTCTGAGTGAACTCTGGGAGTTGGTGATGGACAGGGAGGCCTGGCGTGCTGCGATTCATGGGGTCGCAAAGAGTCGGACACGACTGAGCGACTGAACTGAACTGAACTGAAGCCAAGAACCATTGAGTGAGTATAGACAGAGAAGTGGACCAAGGATTGGGGTTTGCTGTGCTGTGCTTAGTCGCTCAGTTGTGTCTGACTCTTTGTTCACCCCATGAACCATAGCCCATCAGGCTCCTCTGTCCATAGCATTCCCCAGGCCAGAATATTGGAGTGGGTAGTTGTTCCCTTCTCCAGGGTATCTTCCCAACTCAGGGATCGAAACCAGGTCTCCCACATTGCAGGCAGATTCTTTACCATCTGAGCCACCAAAGAAGCCCAAGATTATGGAGTGGTAGCCTATCCCTTCTCCAGGGGAACTTCCTGACCTAGGAATCAAAGTGGGGTCTCCTGCATTGCAGGTGGATTCTTTACTAGCTGAGCTACTAGGGAAGCCCTGGATTGGGCCTTGGGACACATCAAATTAACAGCTGCAATTAAAAAATTGAGATACTCTTGGTAAAACTGATAAGGGAGGAGAAGTGGGAGAGGGATAGAGAGAGGGAGAATGTACAAAACCCCAAATATCAATACATGAAATGAAAGGGATATCATGTTGTATTATTCATTCATTAAAAAGAACCATGAAAAACTTCACTCAAAACTATTTTTACTTATCTTGGATACACGGATTAGGTAGCCTTTCCCTTCTCCAGGGACATCTTCCCGACCCATGGATTGAACCCAGGTCTCCCACATTGCAGCCAGATTCTTTATCAGTTGAGCCACCAGGGAAGCCCAGAGACAACTCCTACTAATCAGTTAAAGAAAGCTCAACAGAATACCAGAGAAAAACAAATACTGTATGTGAATGCATAATATGGAATCTAGAAAAATGGTACAGATGAACCAGATATGTGGACACAGGTAAGAAGGGGAAGGTGAGTAGGATGAATAGGGAGATTAGAATTGACATATATATACTACCATGTACAAAATACATTAGCTAGTGGGAACCTTCTGTATAGCACAGGGAGCTCAGTTCAGTGCTCTGTGATGACCCAGAGTGGTGGGGATGTGAGGGTGGGAGGGAGGTCTCAGAGGGAGGGGGCATATGTATACGTATAGCTGATTCACTTCATTGTACAGCAGAAACTAACACAGCATTGTAAAGCAATTATACTCGAATAAAAAGAAAATAAAACCAGGCAAGTTATTGGAACAAATTTCAAGAGGATACCCAAATGATCAACAAGCATGTGAAAACATACACGACCATCATGAATTATCAAAGAAATGAAAACTAAACCCACAAAGATATCACAATGTACTCTGAATGACTAAAGGGAAAATGGTAAAAATATAGTAAAAAGGACTGTTAATACCAAACACTAGCAAGGATGTGGAGCAATGGGAACATTCATACACTGCGGGTAAGAATGGGAGCTGGCACAACACTGTGGAAAACAGCCTGGAAAACATCTGTTGATGCTGAACATATGCACATTACTTTATCTAGCAATTCCACTTAGAAACACAAGTGCATCAAACAGAAACGCATGCACATGTACAAGAAAGTTCATAGCAGTGCTTTGACTTCACTGATTTCCTCAATTGTTTTGAGTTCAGTCTCACTGAAGTCTGCTCTTAAGTTTTTTTCCTTTGGCTTCTCTTTGTAGTTTCTTAAGGTAAATGCTTAGATAGTTGTTTTGAGATCTCTCATCAGTTTCCTGTTGCTGCTGTAACAAATTACCACAAACTTAGTGGCTTCAGTTCAGTTCAGTTCAGTCGCTCAGTCGTGTCCGACTCTTTGTGACCCCATGAATTGCAGCACGTCAGGCCTCCCTGTCCATCACCAAATCCCAGAACTTGTTCAAACTCATGTCCATCGCATTAGTGATGCCATGCAGCCATCTCATCCTCGGTCGTCCCCTTCTCCTCCTGCCCCCAATCCCTCCCAGCATCAGAGTCTTTTCCAATGAGTCAACTCTTCGCATGAGGTGGCCAAAGTACTGGAGTTTCAGCTTTAGCATCAGTCCCTGCAATGAACACCCAGGACTGATCAATATCTGAGGTTATTGATATTTCTCCCGGCAATCTTGATTCCAGCTTGTGCTTCTTCCAGCCCAGCATTTCTTATGATGTACTCTGCATATAAGTTAAATAAGCAGGCTTAAGACAAATTTCTTTATTCTTTCACATTTCTGGAGTCCAGAAGTCTGAAACAACTTTCACTGGGCCTTGGTAGGCTTTTATCTGAACCAGGAAGAATGTGTGGCTTTGATTTTCTAGCTTCTAGAGATGGTCCACATTCCTTGGTTCATGGCTGCATTCCTCTGGCAGTGTTGAGCTGAGCCCTCACATTGCCATCTCTCTGGTTCTCCCTCTTTTGTCTCCTTAATCCATATGTGAGGACCTCTGTGCTTGCACTGGGGTTATAACAGCATATATTTATTGGGTCTTTTTAGGCAATCTGACAATCTAATCTGGTATGCTTAAATAATTTAGTTAACGTAAGAATGGTATGGTCGGATTTAAGTTTTCCATTTTAATATTTGTTTTCTGTTTGTCCTGTTTTTGTTCTATTCCACCTTTCCTGCCTTCTTTTAGACTATCTGAACTAAATTATAACATCTATTTTCTCTCTTAATTAAAATATACACACTTTAGGGATTACAATATACATAGCTAAACTTTCAGTCTATTTAGAGCTAGTATTTTGTCTATTAGTCTATTTAGAATTAGTGACAAAATACTAACTTGCAGCTCTACAGTTCTCTTTATTCTTAGTTGTCATATGTATTAATGATAAATACACTGAAAACTTGACAAAGTTACAGCTTTTGCTTTCAACAGTCATAACAAATTTTAAAGAACTTAGAAAATGTTTATTTTTACCCACATAAAGTTGGCTTAAAGCTCAACATTCAGAAAACTAATATCATGGCATCCGGTCCCATCATTTCAGGGTAAATAGATGGGGAAACAGTGGAAACAGTGGCTGACTTTATTTTTCTGGGCTCCAAAATCACTGCAGATGGTGACTGCAGCCATTAAATTAAAAGACACGTACTCCTTGGAAGGAAAGTTATGACCAACTTAGACAGCATATTGAAAAGCAGAGACGTTACTTACCAACAAAGATCCGTCTGGTCAAGGCTATGGTTTTTCCAGTGATTATGTGTGAATGTGAGTTGGACTATAAAGAAAGCTGAGTGCCTAAGAATTGATGCTTTTGAACTGTAGTGTTGGAGAAGACTCTTGAGAGTCCCTTGGACTGCAAGGAGATCCAACCAGTCCATTCTAAAGGAGATCAGTCCTGGGTGTTCATTGGAAGGACTGATGTTGAAGCTGAAGCTCCAAACCTTTGGCCACCTGATGCGAAGAGCTGACTCATTAGAAAAGACCCTGACGCTGGGAAAGACTGAGGTCAGGAGGAGAAGGGGACGACAGAGGATGATGGTTGGATGGCATCACCAACTCAATGGACATGGGTTTGGGTGGACTCTGGGAGTTGGTGGTGGACAGGGAGGCCTGGTGTGCTGCGGTTCATGGGGTTGCAGAGTCGGACACGACTGAGTGAACTGAATGAACATTTATGCTGCTTTTCTTTCGTCCTTGCAGTTCTAAATTTCCCTCTGGCATCATTTTCTTCAAGTCTGCAGATTTTATATAAAGTCTTAAGTTTTCCCTCACCTGAAAATGTCATTTTGCTGTAATTACTGTCCAGTGTAGAAATTTGAATTATCCTTTTTCACCACTTTAAAGATCTTATTCACTATCTTATGGACTCACAGAAATCTGTGATCATTTAAATTGTTGTTCTACCACACATAATGTGTTTCAATCTAGTTGCTTTCAAGACTTTTTTCTTTTATCTCTGGTGTCAGCATTGTACTTATGTCTGTGTGTGTATTTCTGAGTTTTTACTTTTTGAGTTATGAAGTTAATTCACTTCATTGCGTCTTAGTGTGGTTTTATCAACCCAGGTAGGTTCAGTTAACTGAGATTCTTGAAATCTGTAAGTTTATGTCTTTCATCAAATTTGGGAACTTTCATTCATTACTTCTTCAAATAATTGTCCTGTACCTATCTCTTTCTCTTCCTTTCTGGTATCCTAACACTAGTGTGCTAGAGCCAGCTTATGAACACACTCTTGGAATGGAACTCATTTGTATATAGGGGGCTTACTGTAAGGCTCCACAGAGAAGAGGCGATGGGAGCAGGAGTATCATCAAGGAGCGTGGGTTCTGGAGCGCAGGCTCAGCAGTTGTAACTCATGGGCTTATCTGCTCCGTGGCACGTGGGATCTTCCCAGACTAGGGATTGAGCCCGTCTCCCCTGCATTGGCAGGCAGATTCTTAAATCACTGGACCATCACGGATGTCCCTACAAAAGACTGCGAGAGCCAGAGTCCAGTGAAACAAATGTTGGGCCTTTTGATACTGGTCCTCTGGTTCCTGAGGCTCTGCTTATTCTTCCAATCTTTTGTTGCTCTGTTCTCCAGGTTTAATAGATTCTATTGATCTCTCTTCAGTATCACTGACTTTCCTGTCATCTTTAGCTAGCTATTGGATCCATCTAGCATCTTTTTAAAACTTCAGATTATTTTTTCCATTAAAATTTCCATTAAAAAAAAAAAGACTTTGTTGAGAGATTCTACAGTTTCATTCATCTCAAGGGTGTTTTCCTTTATCTCATGTTATAGTTATAATGGCTGCCTTAAAATCTGAAAATTCTAACATCTGGACCATCTTGGTGTTGATATTTACTGTCTTAACTTCTTGAGAATTGATCTCATTTCTCTGGTTCTTTGTATATTGAATAATTTTGGATTATATGTTAAATACTTTGAATATTACTTAGACTCTAGGTCCTGTTAAAATGTTCTGGAGAATGTTGATTTTGT
Organism: Cephalophus harveyi; assembly: GCA_006410635.1. NCBI lineage: Eukaryota > Metazoa > Chordata > Mammalia > Artiodactyla > Bovidae > Cephalophus > Cephalophus harveyi. The sequence continues at coordinate 42,857 of SJYT01008732.1, forward strand.
TTGTTTAACCAACCAACCCAGACAGGTTCAGAATGCAACTTGTTTCATCTTCTGCAGCCTGTGGTTCCAGTGTCAGTTCAGTTTACAAAGGTTTTGTTGATGCTGTGGGATCAACCTCACACATGCACTGCTCAGTAGTTATACTGTGTCATAATTAGTGGTTTAAATTAGTTCAGTTCTCAAAGGCTTGGCTGTGCTGCTTTGAGTCTGAGTATGTGTAGTGCAGGGGTAAGCTTAGAGTTTACACTGATTAGTTTGGATTAAAACATAATAAAGGACCCCCTTCTCTGGGCTCTCTTTCTAGTTTCCTCCTTACCCCAAAGGGTGCCTTTGCTTTTCCTCTGACCAGATACAAAGGTTCTCTCAGAATTTTAACTCCATCACTATCACTGTGCAGTTGCCACAACTCAGTTTACCTTTAGGACAAAAAATAGAGAAAAATGGAGATTATTCTCTCTTTAGACTGCAGAGGTTCTTTTCCCATTTTCTCTATCAGAAAAACAGGGTTTCCATCAAATTTAACTGTTGGCACTGCTTGCTACCAGGGCTTAATGGGGTGCTTAACAGTGACAAATCATGAAAGAAAAGCAAAAGTCCCCAACAAGCTCTAGCTTCCGAGAACTTTTTTCCTATTTTTTTTTTTTTGGGGGGGGGGGCGGGGGGGGGGGTCCTTGAACATAAGGAATTAATTTTTTAAGTCAGCAACTCTTTATAAATGGAAGAAAGCAAGCCAAGCAAAAGTCCCCAACAAGCTCTAGCTTCCGAGTACTTTTTTCCTATTTTTTTTTTGGGGGGGGGGGCGGGGGCAGGGTTCCTTTCATAGGTTTTCCCTCAGAATTTTCTCTGGTTTAACCTATCAGAGGAGCCATCATGACAGCTCTGCTGGGTGCCTTCTCTGAGGACAGGGTCAAGATAAAAGAGAAAAAAAAAACACTCCTTTCTCTGAGTCTCTTCTCCAGGTTTGACTCTCCTCCGAGACCACCTGCTTTTGTTTGTATTTCTGTGTCCACAGGTAGGTACCTTATGCATTTTGTCCAAAATTTTTAGTTGTCAGTAGGAGAAAAAAGCTTTTGAGAGCTTGCTCTGTCTTAATTATCTCTGAAGTCCAAATCTACAATATTTTTAAGAGACTTACACTGGAAACAACCCAACTGCTCTTCAACATTAGAATGGACAAACTGTGATATATACAACGGCATATGACAATTAGAATGAACGCACTACAGTAATATCAATATGGGTGAATTTCACATTATCTTTGCTGTTTAGTCCTTGAGTCAGAGAAATACCATTTTAAGCCTTTAATCAAAATGACAGGCAGAAAAAAATTAGTGTCTGGTTTGTTGTTCAGTTGCTAAATTGTGTCCAAGTCTTTGCGACTCCATGGACTACAGCACACCAGGCTTCCCTGTCCTTCACTATTTCTCAGAGTTTGCTCAAACTCATGTCCGTTGAGTCAGTGATGCCATCCAACCATCTCATCCTCTGTTGCCCCCTTCTTCTATTGCCCTCAATTTTTCCCAGCATCAGGGTCTTTTCCAATGAATCGGCTTTTTGCATCAGGTGGCCAAAGTACTGGAGCTTCAGCTTCTCTGGTTACAGTTAGATAAAGTTCAAAAATAGGCAAAACTTAAATTAAGTTGGAAGTCAGAATACCTGTTATCTTTGAAGAGGAAGGAAGTAGTGATTGGCAGATGGCTAGGAGAGCTTTTGGGTGCTCTTAAGAGTCTAACTCTTGCCTGCATGGTGGTTATACATGTAGTCACTTAGTAATTCACTCAGCTGAACATTTGTTCTGTACACTTTTCTGTTCATATTTTATGTGCCAATTTAAAAAACACATTAACTCTTCCTTCAGGTGGCAGATGACAGAACCTTAGCTTAAATCAATCTGTGTATTAAGGGGAACTTATAATAAGGATACAAGGTGTTTTGTGGAATTCAAGGTCAGGAATGATACTGGGCTGCATGAACATGAACCAAGGGATCCAATACTATCAGAACCTGCCCTCTCACCACAAATGTAGTGAGGCAACATGACCACTGACATGAAACCACCATTCTATATGGTACACACTGAGACATGTTTGGTGTGTACCTATTGTTTTGTTTACTCAAGACAAGGCCTCCTTACTGGAGACAGCACCACTTTGAGGGAAAATGGTCTTCCCTCATTCTATCCAGATGGTTTCTCACAAGAGATACATGTTTTTTTACTTAACCCCAATCACCTGCCATAGTCAACAAGCCCAGTAATGGGCACCTGACCTGTGCTGGGGAATACTATTCCTAGATGTTTTATTCTTGGGGCCAGCACTCTATTTTTAAATAGGCATGCTTGGGGTAGGGTGCAGAAATCTGCATTTTAACAGCTTGTTAGATGATTATGAAGTTTGACGATTCTAATCTAGACTATCTTGATTCTTTATTTGGCTGTGTCCATTTCTTCAGAGGTGTTTTGTTTTGAAACTGGAATTGTATTCAATCAAATCTGTCAATTCATGGCTTGATAGGCTGTGTATGTGGGGGGGCGGGGGGCTCAAGTGTCAAGAAAAGAAACTATATAAAGAATATGAAAATACAGATGTGGGAAAATTTGGCAATATTTGTACATTTTTTCTGGAATTTTTTTCTCCCCTAGCAGAATCCATCTGAATGATGGGAATCCTCAGTGACCTCAGAGTTAAGAAAAAGTTACAATGTCAATCATGAATATGATCCCAATTTCATTGGGGGGAGGAAAAAACAACATCCTTAAATTTAAGTGGCTTATTACCTATGGAGTAAGTGCTTTTTCTTCTTTATAAATTTCCTCTATTCCTCTATTTTTCTGTAATAAAGATAATTTTTCATAAAGACAGCTGATGTTATAAAGATACAGTGTATGTATTTATTTTTAATCAAGGAATATCTATAATCAGGAACCGAGAAATATGTCAAGCTTTCAATAAGCAGTTAAAGTACACCTCTGCTTCAAGAGGAAACTCATGTCAGTATTGTATAAATGAAAAGTATTTCCTCATCTCAAACAGAAGAATTCTTACCCTTCCACTTAATACAGGTTTCCCCCACTACTGAAGGTGAGAGCATTTCTATGAAACTTCCCTGAGCTGAAATGGCATAAAGTGAAGAAAAAATAGGACACATCTTGCTAACAGAGACACAAATCAAGTAAAGCACAGATGCTCACACGGTTCCAAGCTATGGTGGCTTGAGACGCTGAGTAGCTCCTGGTTCAGGGGCTTCACGTGTTGGGCTCACTGTTCCCTGAAAAATAAACACTGAACACTATTTTTGCTTTCACCTTTTTTTGTAAAAGCAAAAATCCTCTTTGAACTTCTTTTGGTTAGTAAAAAGAGATACAAATAGGTCTTTCAAAAAAGTTAAGTGGCAAACAGTGAACCTTTGAAATGTGGGAGATACCTGTTATTTTATAACCATGTTAAGGTCAGCACTTAAATCTTTATTTCTGGGAGGAGAGATTGCAGGATCCAAAGGTAAAATGTGGCATCATTTCCCCTTTTATGTTTCTTAATATGTTCAGTTAAGTAAAAAGTAATGAGCATATTATTTTCAAAATCATTAGAAACAAAGCTTTCTTCCCCTCTATCTAAAAAGAAAACACTGAAGCTACCCAGTGTAAAGAACTGGTTTGAAATTAGAATACAGTTAACACTTTTAACTGAGTTGTATTAAGTGAGGTCCATGAGGAAAATTTGTTCCATTTTTTACCAGTAAACAGAAGGCCATTCAGTCTGCTCATACTTATTCAGGATCATTAAAAATATGTTAGTGGTTGCTAACTTTGGCTTCATGCTCATATGAACACACTTTTTCCCTCCAAGTTAGTTTCACTATCATTTATTTTGCTTTTGTAGCTCAAAGCTAAAGTTGGATATAGCAAATAATTCACAAGAACCACCATATATATTTTTCTGTTGTACTGGGTATATAGAAAGCTTAAGTAAACTTTTCATTCATGAATTTACAAGTATAATGACATTCAATTTTAAATGATTCTTTAAAAAAAGATTCTTAAAAGCTTTTAGATTGACTTGGGAGAAAAGTCAAGCATGAAAGTGTCATGTCTCTACAACTCATTAGTGAGACCAATTTTAATACAGAGCATGGTGAAAACTTCCAAAAGGGATGCAGGGAACTAATAAAATAGTATACAATTCTTGATTTCTTTTTTCTATTCACCCATAAAAGAAAGATGCACATGATCAACTAAATAAATATGCATATTTGTTTTGAAAAGGTATTAATTTCCTCTTCTGAATACTTTTTTTAAGGTTGTTTTTAAAAAAGGATTTATTTGACTGCACTGGGTCAGTGTTCTGGCATGTGGGATCCCAGCTCTCTGACCAGGGATCGAACCCCTATCCTCTGCATTGCAAAGGGAATTCTTAACCCTGGATCCTCTTACATAATGGTGTTTTTGCTAGTTTATGTATGCTATCTTTTTTTAACTAGATAACAATTCACAGCAAGTTAAAAAGTTATAGGAATGTACCAGTTTTGAGTAAACTACAAATTTCACCCATCAAAATCCATATACGAAGTAATTAGGACAGAGAGAATACAGCATGATATATTCCAACCTCACAGAGATCAAGTCCGAAAGGACAATGTGACTTGGGTTGCGTTTAGGAAAAAAAAAAAAAATCAACTGAGATATTTATTATTACCAATTGTAAGCAACTGGCGAAAAGGAGGGTAGATCTTACCGTACCCAGAAATTAATAAAACACTTGAAAAAACAAATATAAATTTAATAATAAACATTATGGTCAGGTTGTTTATTAAGGAGGCAACCACACATACAAGTTCGGCTATAGAAATGTTTGCAAATCAAACTTCATGTGATCTAAAAGGACCATGCGTAATGTCAAAAATGGACTCCTGTACATTCAATAAAAAGTTAAATATACATAGTCTAGATCATTCTAGAGTTATACAAACATCTGGGGACACATATGTATCTTATTTCCTTCAGAAAAACGTTTTTATAAAAGTGATGTATTGAGATAATTTAAAAAAGTATCTGACAATTATGAATGGTCCCCAGTATTACAAAATGTGATTTTCAGGGTATGAAAACCAAAAAAAGCCAACCCTTCAGAGTACTTTATATTATACAAACAAGTTTTGTAGAAAAATGATCCAGCAAATGCTTGAGTTAAGAATATTTATATTTTCCAATTCTTTACACTTTTATTAACACACTTACAAAAAATAACATTCAAACACTCAAAAATTAAATAACTTTGGAAGCAGAGCTCATAGCTTTCTGCTCACATATAAGTGACAATTCTGGGCTGTTGGCACAAAAAAATAATCAACATTCATAAAACCCTTACTACTATATATCAAACATAAGTTAAAATCATAGGCACTAGTTTATCAAATCCACATTTCATCTGTAAAAGTAACCACAGCGAATCCTTATATTTTTCCCAAACAGAAAAATTGGCAATACACAAAGCTTTCTAGTAAAAAGGCAATTTTTCTCTTTAGGAAACTAAAAGCCAATAGTCTGTGGTAGTATAACAGCAGGTAAAATAATACTTTACCTAACTCAGATCCATCATGTTCTTAACAAGTGATGAAAATTTTAATTAAAGAAAAATAGACATTTTTTTTCTGATGCAGCCATTAAAAAAAAAGTTAAATAACCTGAATATTCCTTTTGAAACTGATAATCTAACTTAAAAATGTAATGGGTGTTTTATAAGAGTTAAAATTCCTTTTAATTATTAGATTGCAGCTTTTTTTTTTTTTTGCAATGTTGCACTGAAAACTGAGACCTATTTTTCCTTTTGTGTATACGTGGTTTAAAAGAGACAGTGGCTAGTTCTTTTACTTAATTAGATTACAAGAGATACCCCTCTACCCGAAACAGATGCATTATCTTCCTCTGAAAAGCAACATTTTAAAGTTCATCATTATATGTGGAATTCTGGCGCCATCCTTTCCTGACCCACCCCCATCACCCTCAAATCCAAGAATAAAATTTCTTCCTTGCATTATACACCAAAATACACTAGCACTGGCAGTTTAAACCTCCAGCAGCTGTGCTAACTGAATGACTCCTTACTGGTCAAGCTAATAAAGACTACCATGGTGTCCATCATGGCAGAACAGCGGTCTTGATCTTAAAAAGTTTTATCCTTCTCTCAACCTATAAACCTCAGTACTATCCTTTATATAAGCTTCCCATTTCTCTCTCAATTTCTTTTGCCAACTTACAGAATGTCTTTGGCTAACAGAAGATGAACGTATATTTAAATATCTAAAATCCTTTAATGACCTGACTGCCAATATTTTAGAGCTCTACAAATTAAATATTTAAAAACAGACCTCACCATGAAAAAATGAGAAGTCTGCAGAAGATGGAAGCTTTAGTCTAGTAATAGTCAAATAAAATCCAAATTAGTTCTTTATAGGATATACATAAGGGCCATCACAGAGCAAGTGTTTAACAGGTTAGAATCTTATGTAGTAGGTTTCATTTGTACCCCCAAATGCAAAAACTGACGTCAGACAGAATCTAAAAGGGACAGTATTTTCAAAGGGTGTTTTGAAACAGTTGCTCAGTTTAAAGCGGATCAACTTAAATAGGATTCAGCAGGCTATAACTTCCCACCACATAATAGGCTGCTAGGTCAATTAATAGTAACAATACAACTGTCATTACCAGAGTTTTTTAACGTTAGTGCATAGATTACACCCCCTCCCCCTTATTGTATGGTTTTGTTCCAGGTTATAAGCACTGAAGTGGTGTTATTTATATCAAGAATAAAGACACATACTACTTGCTCTTTCCCATCATGGAAACCTGCTAATAAAAACAAGATCTTTTAGTCCTGTAACAGATAACAGCATGTGAAGAAGTTGGCTTCAATAGCAAAGGCTATCTTTCCTGAGCCAGGAGCTATAAAGTTTAGAAAGATTGTACAACTGATATTAAGCCCTTTTGGCAATCAAAACAAACACACAAAAGTCTGATGTGTCAATGCAACATGATGGATGCACGGTTAACACTATCTGGTGGTGGTGATATGTGAGCTACATCCAAAACTTAAGATTAAACAAAACGACAATTTTTCTAATGAATCTGCAAAAATAATTTACAGGATTCTCCCAAATTTAGGTATTGTGTTTTAAATCTCTAGCCCAGGTTTCTTCCCACCCTGTCCCCTTCCATCTCAATCTAGTTTCCTGGAGTACTAGTGAAACGTTTTAGATAATTAGTCAGAATATTAGTTCTCATTAACACAAATATTTATTGATACTATGTATACAGTAACTTAGGTTGAACGTGAAGTTTTGGATAGCTAGAATTCACCTTGTGCACAAAGGTATGCTCTCATTTACAGATGGGCATTTCTCTTTGGCATCCATTGGTTTTTTGCCCAGATATTGGCCTCTGTCAAATATTAAGAAATCAATTTAGTTGCTATTAAATAAAACTAAAAGTGATTCCATGGAGAGTGATTGTATGATTACCAAACACATCTGATGTTAAATGTCATTAAAGTGCTGTTTGATCATCTCTGTCAATTTGTGCTAATTAAGACAGAGAGGGCTGGGATTTTATAAATCCCAAGAGTCTTATCTGAACAGTCTGCATATAAAAGTTGTCTTTTAGTCTGGTGAAGGGGTATCCATGAAGCTGTGGACCTCTGCATTCTTGTTTTTGCTGGTCAGTAACAGCCATCTTTCCAACTGTCATCTTTCATGCTGCCATAGGTTTTAGGAGCTGGCAAGGATCTGAAATAAAGCAATTTTACAGAATGATTTGCAAGGTTTTATGGAACATTACCACGCTATCTTCCATGCATATCAATTACTTTGTAGGTTGCAACACAATCCAATGTTCCAGGGGACTGCCGAGATCAAAGCTCTAAACAGCTACTGGCACAACCATTCTACATCAGGCATGTCCACAACTTTTAAGTTTTACTGGGCATCAGATAACTGCATTAACCTCTTTTTTGTTAACATAGCCACTTCAGTAAGAGAAAAGACTATCTTGTCTTTTCCAACCAAATGGATCACCAAACTTATTACTTACTTATTTGAGGGGTAAACTGATGAATGTGTTATTAGTGGCACAGTGTCACCATCATTAGAGACGCAAAATGGGATAGTGCTTAAAAGGACTCTGAGGTCAGACATACTTGGAACTGTAGGTCTTACTAGTTGAAGTCTCAGGCAAATTACTTAACTTCATTAAATTTTAATATTTCTCTGAAAAATAGGCATAATAACAGTACCTATAAGTCTAATGCTATAGTAAAAATTAAGTAAGGTGTGTATGTGCGTGCTAAGCCGCTTTAGCCGTGTCCGACTCTGCAACCCTATGGACTGAAGCCCGCCAGGCTCCTCTGTCCATGAGATTCTCCAGGCAAGAATACTGGAGTGGGTCGCCATTTTTTCCTCCAAGGGATCATCCTGACCTAGGGACTGAAAAACTGTTGTACTCTACTGAACTCAAAAATGTAATATATTATCTTAGAATAAAAGAAGTATGGTTAATTCAGTTTCAATGCTTAAGGCACAAAAGCACTTTTTTCGTGCAAATAAATATTTCAAGTTTAACACGTTCAACATCCAATGATAGTAGTAAGCACATTCCTTACCACCATATCTGAAAGGTACAGATATGACTACATATACGTGACTCCCAATCTGGGTAGGCTCAGAATCATCTGAAGATTAAACAAACAAATTTAAAAACAGCATACCTACAGATTTGGGGTTTCACACCAGATCTACTCTGTGGGCAAAACTAAGGCCTCTATATTTACATAAATTCCACAGAAGATTCTGAACTGTAGTGAGATTTGAAAACCAACCTCCTGGACTACACACTCAGACCTGACAGCTAAAGTTTTATCTTAAATCTCATTGTAGGTTCTACTACGCTTTTAATATCTTTACTGAATATCATTATATTCAAAACGAACAAATACCACAACTAGATGGAGTGGTTCTAACAATTTTTCCTAGGAATTCACCAAGATGCTTGATCATACCAGGCATCTGGGCAAATTTAATCTGAATCAAAGTGATATAATACCCCAATGTCCCAAGTGAGAATTTCTTGAAAGTAATGTTTTATTCAAATTTTAATGATTTTAGTGAGAACCCACTAGGACTCCTGATCTTCACTATCGGAACTGAAGGTAATTCCCGTCTACCCACTTTCCTATACTCAAGAAGGTCAAAACAGAGTATTTGCCACTTACCTGCGAACAGGCTGTGCAAGTTTGCTGCGAGGCACTGGTATACCCCCAGCAGAAGGGGCACTGGGTCTGGGCAAGCCACTTCTCATCACAGTTGTCCCTGCAGGTCTGGTTAGAGTAGTGCTGTTGATATTGCTGGGAGGATTTGCTGGGACTGTGTTCTGAACCATGGGAGGCCCAGGTGAGGAAGTGGTTTGCATGAGTTGTGTTGTTTCTTGGCTACCAGGAGAACCAGAGCCATGGTTACTAAATGCTTTTACTGGTTGCCGGAGAGCCAAAGGAGATGGTGCTGCAGGGGAGCGGAATTTACCTGGAGAAGGTACTGCAGAATGGCAAAGAAAAATCAATGTTTTCAGTAGAAATCAAGTGCAAGCGAAACTGCTGCTTTATGACTGGGCACCAGTACATCTGTATTCCTGAAAATTCACTCTATAGAAATGCAAGGAGTAAAGAATATTTCTGGGGTAATATATACATTTACATAAAGATCACTAGCAGCTCTTAAGTAACCAAGTCCTTACTCAGAGGACTGTAACTATCCTTGATAACAGTGTTTTAAGTTTTAACTAGGTCAGCTAGGAATCCACAATAACAGAAAAGACCCTGCAGCATTCTGTTTCAGCAAGGCAACCAACCTAAGCCACATTCTAGAGGTGAAAAAAGTGCTGGCTACTAGATGGTTGACTAGAACTTCAAACACTTTCCCCTCAAAGAAACAATCATGTAAACATGCATCAAGTATCTGGAAAGTCAGTCCTCTCTCATTCACAGTGTAACTTAAAATTTAGAAACTGAATCTGCTTCTACTGTGCTTCAGCAAGTAGGGAAGTTAAAATCTAGGGGCACATCAAGAACTATATGAAGTCATAGGATAGACACGGTATGTTTTGCTGGAATGTCAATTCTACTAAGCAGTTAGTTAAAAGACGTTATTAAAACAAGTAATGATACACAAAAGAATTAAATGTGCAATTGAAGTAATTTTTGTCAAAATAAGACTTCAAAATAAATTTTATTATCGTGGTGGTCCCTTAGCATTGTAAGCTCAGATGTTGAGGGATTCATTCATCCTTTCCTGCTTATTCTATTTGGATAAATCAACACTGGAAGGTTTCTTCAAATACCTATGAATGCCTACATACAATATAAATAAAAAATATTACCTTAACATGCTTTACCTAACAAAGAACTCTGGGGTGGGGGTTCAGAGTGAATGATGGAGGTAAGGGAGGAGAGTTCAGAGGAAAAGAGAGAAAGAAATCAGAGTCATCCTATTCTCTCTCAACCTGTATTACTTTGCCTAAGATATGAATAGAGAGAAAGCTTGACTGTGTATCAAAATACCAAGGAATATTAAAAGGAGGGGAGAGGGGCCCAAGCAATATCCCCAGAAAATCTAATTTGGAATGAAATCAATATACTTATTTTAAAACCACAATGGGAGCTTCCAACCATGTTGACAAAAACAGGACAGGGCTTACCCTCCTGCTATAAGCACCTCTATAATTTGGGTAAGATACATAAAAACGATTTTCAAATATTGAACAACAGGCAGTACAAGACTTTAATTCCTGAGAGAAGGAAAATAAATGTGATGAGCTCTCTGGCTTTTTGTGGGGAGGGGATGGTAGTGGATTTTCTGGATTATAGAATAAGAAGGAGGATCCAGAGAATATAAAAATTATCTTGCTGAGCTGAGACAAAAATTGGAATCTGAGGGGGAAAGTACCTTAGAGGAGGGGAGGTGCTCCAGAAGACCTCTATAACGCAGGTCTGTTTGAACCTCTGCCTGAATATTGAGCTGTGCATGCACCAAGTAAAGCTCCGTAAGACTGAACAAAGAAGGCAGGCAGTAAACTGAACAGTTTCCAAAGCTTATACAGGACTAGGACATGTTTGAGTTTCAACCAGTTAGAGCAGAGAATCCTTGCCAAATATTCAGGGCAATCAGGGGACACTCTAAAAGGAATAAACTAGTTCTAGACTAAAACAACTCTAAATCCACTCTAACAAAACTCAACAAAAAGCCACTAAAGCAGGGATCAGCAAGTTACCACTCATGGGAAACTAAAATGCTTTTGTAAATAAAGTTTTATTAGAATACAGCAACATTCGTATGTTTTTATTTATTGTCTATGGCTGCTTTCCAGCTACAAAGTGTAGTTAACAGTTACAATAGAGACCATATCACCCATAATCCTAAAATATTTACTATCTGGTCCTTTAAGAAAATGTTTGCTGATCCTTGCTAGAAGGATCACACTAATCTATAAATAACTGTTTACCAGAACAAAGTCCACACTATTTAAAATTAGATAACAAAATCCAGCATACAACATAAAACTTCACAATATCTACGAACCAATAAAAACTAGTAGACATATAAAAAACTGTAAAGTGATAACCAAAACTAGGCTAAAAATTAGTCAGGAGAAACAGATTAAGAAGTCACAGGGATGACTGAGCTACTGAACTACTGTAATAGTTTATAAAAACTATTACATACAAGCTTAAGGATATAAAAAAATATAAACATGAGATGAGAAAAGATTTTTTGAAGAGCTAGATAGAACTTTTAAAAAAAAACTTTAGGAATTCTATTCTTCTTATTATTTTTGGCTGTGGTTTGTGGAGAGAAAACAGACTTAAAAAAAAAAAAAAAAAAGTCTCCCAAGACAATAAACATAAAAGTGAAACTAAAACAAATAGGATATAATCAAACTTACAAGCTTTTGTATAGCAAAGGAAACCATAAACAAAATGAATAAACTTAAAGAATGGTATAACATATTTACAAATGATGCGACAAACAAGGGCTTAATTTCCAAAATATACAAACAGCTCGTATAACTGAACAGCAAAAACCAACCAACCAACTGAAAAATGGGCAGAAGATCTACACAGACATTTCTCCAAAGAAGACATACAGATGGGCAATGCGCACATGAAAAGATACTCAACATCACTAATCATTAGAAAAATTCAAATCAAATCTATAATGAGGTATCACCTCACACCCATAGGAAAGGCCATAATAAAAACTGTACAAAATAAGAAATGTTGGAGATGGTGTGGAATGTACACCTACACTTTTGGTGGGAATGTAAATTGATGCAGCCACTATGGAAAACAGTACAGAGGATCTTCAAAAAATTAAAGACAGATCTACCATATGATCCAGCAATCCCACTCCCAGGCAAACATCCAGACAAAGCCACAATTCAAAAAGATAAATGCAGTCCTATGTTCACAGCAGAACTATTCACAACAGCAAAGACCTGGAAACAACCTGAATATCTATCCACAGATGAATGGATAAACAAGATGTGTTACATATACACAATAGAATACTACTCAGTTGTAAAAAGAGAATGAAATACTGCCATTTGCAGCAACATGGATGAACCTAGAGATGATCAGACTAAGTGAAATGTGTTAGAAAAAGAAAGACAAATACCATAAGTCACTTACATGTGAAATACAAAATGTGACACAAACGAACCTATGTATCAAACAGAAACAGACACAGAGAACAGACTTGTGGTTGCCAAGGGGGAGTGAAGTGGGGGGAGGGATGGATTGGGAGTTTCGGATCAGCAGAGGCAAACCTTTATATATAGAATTAATAAACAACAGGATTCTACTGCATAGCACAGGGAACTACATTCAATATCCTGTGATAAAACCATAATTAAAAAGAATTTTTTTAAATGTATATATATGTATAACTGAACCACTTTGTTGTACAGCAGAAATTAACATAGCATTGTAAACCAACTGTTAATACTTCAATAGAAAAAAAGAAAGAAAGAAATGAACAGAATTTTCAGAGACCTGTAGGGTTACAAGAGGCTTACATCTGTATGTCACTGGAGTACTAGGAAGAAAGGAGAAAGAGGACAAAAAGTATAGTGGGAAACAATGACTTCCATCTATGAAAACTCACCATATTTGCTAAAGGACATAAACCTGCAGATTCAAAACCCTAAGAGAACACTAAACTAGATAAATACAAAGCAATCCATGTCAAAACACATCACAGTTAAACTTTTGAACATGAAACGCAATAAAAACCTTGAAGTCAGAGAGAGAGATAACACATAACCTATAAGGGAAGATGAATTTTTAACAACAGTGGACTTCTCATCATAACCCACAGAGATTAGAAGGAAAGTGGCATAAATTTTTCAAGAGTTGAAAGAAAAGAAATGTCAACCCAGAATCCTACACCCAGAGAAAATACCCCAGAAAAAATTAAGGGAAAATCAAGACACTCTCAAGACAAGGAAACCAAGACAATGTGTGGGCAGCAGACCCGTTTCCTCCCCACCACCCTGCCAAAAAACCCCCAGCTGAACAAGGTCTATAAACAGGCAGGAAATGACAGGAAGATGGAACCCTGGAATACCAGAAAGGAAGAAAGAATAAAGTAAACAAAAATATAGGCAGACACACAGGCTTTCCCTCTCCTTGAGTTTTCAAAATTATATTTGCAGGTTGAAGAAAAATTTGTAATACTAATGTCATTGGAAATATTAAAGTAAATATTTAAGACAATTATAAATAGGGTGAGGGTAGAGATACAGGAAAAAAGGTAAGGTTTACATACTTGAACTGAGAAAATGATAACATCAACAGTGAAGTAAAGTGAAAGTCACTCAGTCGTGTCCGACTCTTTGTGACCCCATGGAAATAGTCCATGCAATTCTCCAGGCCAGAATACTGGAGTGGGTAGCCTTTCCCTTCTCCACAGGACCTTCCCAACCCAGAGATCAAATCCAGGTCTCCCGCATTGCAGGCAGATTCTTTACCAGTTGAGCCACAAGGGAAGCCCAAGAATACTGGAGTGGGTAGCCTATCCCTTCTCCAGTGGATCTTCCTGACCCAGGAATCAAACCAGAGTTTCCTGCATTATAGGTGGATTCTGTACCACCTGAGCTATGAGAGACTGATATGTATATATGATGTTATGCATGCTGCTGCTGCTAAGTCACTTCAGTCGTGTCCGACTCTGTGTGACCCCATAAACGGCAGCCCACCAGGCTTCCCCGTCCCTGGGATTCTCCAGGCAAGAACACTGGAGTGGGTTGCCATTTCCTTCTCCAATGCAAGAAAGGGAAAAGTGAAAGGGAAGTCGCTCAGTCGTGTCCGACTCTTAGCGACCCCATGGACTGCAGCCCACCAGGCTCCTCTGTCCATGGGATTTTCCAGGCAAGAGTACTGGAGTGGGGTGCCATTGCCTTCTCCGATGTTATGCATATATAATGTAAAACAGCCACTACAATAACTATGCAAATATACACACTCAAAAACACTACATTTAAGTCATTTGCGGTTGCCATAGTGGAGAGAGAAAATCAGACAAAGTTGGTCAAAAGGTACAAACTTCCAATTATAAGACTAGTAAGTACCAGGGATATAACGTATTGATAGAACTTAATTAACTGCTGTATGTTATATATGAAAGTTGCTAAGAGTGAATCTTAAGATTTTTTGGTTTTGTAGCTGCATGAGATGATGGATGTTCACTAAACTTAATTGGCTATCATTTCATAATGTATGGAAATCAAAATCATTATGTCGTATACCTTATATATATACAGTGTTATATGCCAATTACATCTCAATAAAACTGAAAGGGAAAAAACACTGTAAGTCAAAATGGAATTCTAAAGAATGTTCAAGTAACCCACAGGAATGCAAGAAAAAGAAAACAGATAAATGAAAAATAGGGAAAACAAACAGAAAACAACAAATAAAATGGCAGACTTAAGCATATCAATAATTACATGAAACGTAAATGGCCATCGGAGAAGGCAATGGCAACCCACTCCAGTACTCTTGCCTGGAAAATCCCATGGACGGAGGAGCCTGGTAGGCTGTAGTCCATGGAGTCACGAAGAGTCGGACACTTACTGAGTGACTTCACTTTCACTTTTCACTTTCATGCACTGGAGAAGGAAACAGCAACCCACTCTAGTGTTCTTGCCTGAAGAATCCCGGGGATGGTGGAGCCTGGTGGGCTGCCATCTGTGGGGTCGCACAGAGTCGAACATGACTGAAGCGACTTAGCAGCATCTGTACCAATTATTAAGTCAGATTTGGTAGAAATGCATTTAAAATACAACCTAACTTTATGCTATAAGAAACTCACTTCAAATATAAAAATATAGGGAGGTTGAAAGTTAAGGGATGGAAAAGATATATCATGCCAACAATACAAAAAGCAAAGCATGATGTTTACAGTAACATCAGATAATTAAAAAGAAAATTACACAGGACAAGGAAGGATAATACATAATGAAAGCAGGGTCAAATTACCAAGACAAGCCAATCCTAAATGCGCACATACTAAAGACAGCTATAAATATGTGAAGGAAAAACTTTGAACTGAAAGGAGAAATAGACAAACCCACAACAGCTGGAGATTTCAACATCTCCCCCTCAACTAATAGAACTAGACAGAAAACAAGCAAGCGTATGTAAAAACTCAACATCACCACCACCAATCACAGGATCTAATTGACATTTATATCAACAGAACAGTCCATTCAACAAAAGGAGAAAACACATTCTTTTCAAGTGTCCAGAGAAGCCAAGTCAAGACAGACTATACCCTGCGCCATAAAGCAAATTTCACCAAGTTTTTAAAAACCTGAAATTACAAAGAGTACTTTCTCTGATCATAATACAATGAAATCAATAACTAAAAGGTAACAAAGATTTTAAAGATCACTTGAAAACCAAATAATACACTTGAATAGAAATTTTATAATATATCGAACTGAATAAAAATGTTTGTGGGTCATAATTAGGAAGAAGTCTTACATCAGTAATCTAAGTCCCTATCTTCAAAAACCTAGAAAGAGTAAAAAAACTCAAAGTAAGCAGAAGAAAATAATAAAGAGCAAAAATTAATGAGACTGAAAATAGAGCACAGAAAAAAATCAATGAAATAGAGTTCTTTCACAACTGACAAACCTGACAAAATAAAAAGGAGAGAAAATACAAAATATCAGTATCAGTAGTGAAATGGGATATCACTACATACTCTGGAGACATTAAAAGGATCATAAGGGAGTACTGAGAACAATTCTACACATGTTAACTTGACGATTTAGATAAAAAGAACCAACTGTTCAAAATGCACAAACTACCATGACTCATCTGGTATGTAACAGATAAACTGAATGGCCGTATAATTATTAAGGAAACTGATTACCAACAATGGATCATCTAGTCAAAGCTATGGTTTTTCCAGTAGTCATGTATGGATGTGAGAATTGGACTATAAAGAAAGCTGAGTACCGAAGATTGGTGCTTTTGAACTGTCATGTTGGAGAAGACTTTGAGAGTCCCTTGGATTGCAAGGAGGTCAAATCAGCCAATTCTAAAGGAGATCAGTCCTGAATATTCACTGCAAGGACTGATGCTGAAGCTAAAACTCCATTACTTTGGCCACCTGATGTGAAGAACCAACTCCTTAGGAAAGACCCTGCTGCTGGGAAAGATTGAAGGCAAGAGGAGAAGAGGATGACAGAGGATGAGATGGTTGGATGGCATCACCAACACGATGGACATAAGTTTGAGCAGGCTTCGGGAGTTGGTGATGGACAGGAAGGCCTGGCATGCTGTAGTTCATGGGGTCGCAAAGAGTCTGACATGACTGAGCAACTAAACTGAACTGACTGAACTGAATTTCATAACTCGAAATCCTCTGAAAGAGAAACCTCCAGGCACAGACAACTTCACTGAAAAAATCTACCAAATGTTTAAAGAGGAATTAACACCAATTCCATATACTCTCTACCAGAAAAGAGAAGAGGAGAGAATAAATCACAATTCATTTTATGAAATGTCAACCATAATATCAAAACAGAAAAAGACAGTGTCAAAAAAGAAACTTGAAGACCAATACCCCTCAGGAATATGGACATAAAACTCTTAACAAAATATAAACAGAAAGAACTCAATGATATATAAAAAAATTATACACGATGACCAAGTGGGGTTTTTTCCAGGATGCGAAGATAGTTCAATATTTGAAAATCAATCAACATAATCCTCCACAATAACAGGCTAAAGAAGAAAAATTACATGAGCCCACCTATTGATGGAAAAAAGCATTTGACAAAGTTCAACACATATTCATAACAAAATTTTCAGAAAAACATGGAATAGGAACTTCAACTTGATAAAGAGCACCTACAAAAAAATCTACAGCTAACATTATACTTACACTATATAACAATATAAACAATATATAATAATAACCTCAGATATGCAGAGGTTATTATTTCTGTGGCAGAAAGCAAAGAACTAAAGAGCATTTTGATGAAAGTGAAAGAGGGGAGTGACAAAGTTGGCTTAAAGCTCAACATTCAGAAAACTAAGATCATGGTATCTGGTCCCATCACTTCACAGCAAATAGATGGGGAAACAGTGGAAACAGTGTCAGACTTTATTTTTTTGGGCTCCAAAATCACTGCAGATGGTGGCTGCAGCCATGAAATTAAAAGATGCTTGCTCCTTGGAAGAAAAGTTATGACCAACCTAGACAGCATATAAAAAAGCAGACACATTTACTATGCCAACAAAGGTCCGCCTAGCCAAAGCTATGGTTTTTCTAGTAGTCATGTATGAATGTGAGAGTTGGGACTATAAAGAAAGCTGAGCACCGAAGAATTGATGCTTTTGAACTGTGGTGTTGGAGAAGACCTGAGAGTCCCTTGGACTACAAGGAGATCCAACCAGTCAACCCTAAAGGAAATCAGTCCTGAATATTCACTGCAAGGACTGATGCTGAAGCTGAAACACCAATACTTTGACCACCTGATGCGAAGAACTGACTCATTTGAAA
The DNA here is from genome assembly GCA_006410635.1 of Cephalophus harveyi. Taxonomy (NCBI): domain Eukaryota; kingdom Metazoa; phylum Chordata; class Mammalia; order Artiodactyla; family Bovidae; genus Cephalophus; species Cephalophus harveyi. Next base: position 60,971 of record SJYT01008732.1, read on the forward strand.
AGACCCTGATGCTGGGAAAGATTGAGGGTGGGAGGAGAAGGGGATGACAGAGGATAAGATGGCTGGATGGCATCACCAATGTGATGGACATGAGTCTGAGTAAACTCCGGGAGTTGGTGATGGACAGGGAGACTTGGCATACTGCTGTCCACAGAGTTGCAGAGAGTCAGACATGACTGAGCGACTGAACTGAACTGAACATTATACTTAATGAGGAAAGACTGAATGCTTCCCCTCTAAGATCAGGAACAAGGTAAGGATATATGCTCTCATCACTCTTATGCAACTCAGTCCTAGAAGTTCCAGTGAGTGCAATAAATAAGAAAAGAAAACAATGGACTTAGGTTGGTGCAAACATAACTGAGGTTTTTACATTGTTGAAACTTGCCATTTGATACTGGAATACATTCTTAATAAAGGTGGTTATGTTACACATCATTTTAATGCACATTTCTTGCTTTATGCTTTTTGCTAATGACTTATTACTTGTTTTTTATATTTTAGACTATGGAAATGATGTTAGACAAAAAAGCAACTTCAAGTGATTTTCTTATTTAGTTCAAAATGGGTCATAAAGCAGCGGAGACAACTCACAGCATCAACAACACATCTGGCCCAGGAACTGCTAGCAAATATGCAGTGCAGTGGTGGTTCAAGAAGTTTTACAAAGGAGACGAGAGCACTGAAGAGGAGGAGCATAGTGGCCATCCATTGGAAGATGCCAACTGAGAGACACCATTGAAGCTAATCCTCTTACAACTAACCACACGAGAAGTTGCCTACGTCTCAATGTCGACCATTCTGTGGTGGTTTGGCAGAGGAAGCAAATTGGGAAGATGAAAAAGCTTGGTAAGTGGGTGCCTCATGAACTGACTGCAAATCAGAAAATTGTCATTTTGAAGGGTTGTCTTCTTTTATTCTATACAATGAGCCATTTTGCAATCGATTGTGATGTATGATGAAACCAGGATTTTGTATGACAACTGATGACGACCAGCTCATGGTTGGACTGAGAAGATCCAAAGAACCTCTCAAAGCCAAACTTGCATGCAAAGAAGGTCATGGTCACTGTTTGGTGGTCTGCTGTGGTTTGATCCGCTACAGCTTTTTGAATCCTAGTGAAACTGTTACATCTGAGAAGTATGCTCAGCAAATTGATGAGATGAAACAAAACCAGCAACATTTGCAGCTGGCATCAGTCAACAGAAATGGCCCAATTCTTCTCCATGACAATGCCTGACTGCACATTACACAACTGATGCTTCAAAAGTTGATCAAATTGGGCTACGAAGTTTTGCTTCATCCACCATATTCTCCTGACCTCTTGTCAATCGACTACCATTTCCTTAAGCATCTTCAACAACGTTTTGCAGGGAAAATGGTTCTACAACCACAGGAGGCAGAAAATGCTTTCCAAGAGTTCATCAAATCCCGAAGCACAGATTTTTATGCTCTAGGAATAAGCAAACCTATTTCTCATTGGCCAAATTGTGTCAATTGTAATGGTTCCTATTTTGATTAATAAAGTTGTTTGAGCCTAGTTATGATTTAAAATTCATAGTACAAAACTGTAATTACTCTTGCGTCAACCTAATAGATTTCTGGGAAAGACTGAGGGCGGAAGGAGAAGAAAGTGTCAGAGGATGAGATGGCTGGATGGCATCACCGATGCTGTGGACATGAACTTGGGCAAACTCCAGGAGATAGTGAGGGACAGGGAGGCCTGGAGTACTGCAGTCCACAGGGTCACAAAGAGTCAGACACAACTGGGCGACTGAACAACAACAATGGGTTAGGGAAAAAAACCTCTCTCCATGATTGTTTACACAGAAAATCCCAAAGAATCTAAAAACAGACAAAAAATAAAATCTTCCAGAAATTCTAAGCTCAGGAAAGTCACAAAATGGAAGATAAACATATAAAAACCAATTATATTTCTCTATGCCAGAGTAAGTATATGGAAATATAAATTTTAAATGCAATATCATTTGCACTGCACCCCAAAAGAGAGAAAAATAAATACACAGATGTAAATCTAACAAAACAAGTTTCAGCAAATATCATAGGTTAGCTGTGAAGATCAAATGAGTAATGTATAAGCAAACTGTTGATAAAATGTAAAATATTACAGGATTTATAAGACAAATCATAGCCATGCCTCCCATACCCAGGGAATATGGCGCCTTTCAGCCTGCTGCAGCTCAGTTCTCTGGAAGATATTCAACAATGCCACTCAGGACCGTCTCCTGGGCTGTTCTGATAAACTGACTAAAATACAGGGATTAAGTAAATTAGGCTCTATTGCCCAAATTAATTATGACAGCAGGATATAATTTCTCTTTACTCATTTTGGATATCAAGAATTACACTTGAACCAAGGCACAAAATGAAAGAATGTTATCTGCTCCAAGCAAGAATGAGAATTCTATTTATAAAACTGACATGACTAAGAATGCTAACTGTGGTGTCAGAGTCATCTCTAAAATGGATGGTGGGTGATATGAGGATTCTTGTTTCTCAAATATTCATTTTTGTCTTTTAATAAGCATTTAATAAAAATCTGTTTATTTTCTATTTAAGGCTTAAATAATTCAGCAGGCACTTAACTCTAAAAAAAACAGAAACTGACTAAACTGTATAATGTATTTATCTTGATAAATATTCACTGAATTTTTTACAAATAATCTATCACAACATTAAACACTATCTTGCAATATAAAAACTAGTCTTATCAAGTGGTTGTTTTCAGTCATGTGTCAACCAAACTACAAATTACGTTAACTGTATAATTTTTTAAAAATATGTAAATGTCCAATAAATATATAGTTTGCAATAAAAACACACATAATGCCAAACATTGGCCACCAAGACTAATGGGGAACAAAATATTTATTAAAACATATATGCCATTCAATTAATTAATAAATAGAGAATAAGAACAAAAATACTTCCTTGTCAATTACCCTAGTTACATTACTCATTCCAGCCCCTCAATGATCTAGGCACCATAAATGATGGGCAACAGATTACTGACATAATAAGGACTTAAAAAAAATAATTTCTGGTTATTAAAGACCATAGACATGAAGTAAATATGTTCTCTCATTACAAAGTTAAAGAATCCTTGTTAAAAGAGATGATAGTAACCATCTAGTACAACCCTTCCACTTTACAGTGAAGGAAAATTGCCATGATCACAGAAATCAATTGACCAAATAAACAGGAAAATGAGGCCTTGAATACAGGTCTCCTGATTTCCAGACTGGTAATACCAAAGGAGAAACACCTCTGGGAGTAAAAGTTAAAATATCATTTTTAACCATTTTAATTTTCACCTAGACTCAGAAAGTTTATTTGTGGGGCTACTATCCTATGCAGGTTTTATAAGATATGACAGACATCAAGGTATATTAAATTTTTAATGGCTGACAAGTAATCATAAAAAAAAGTCTTTGATTTCTTCTTTCATTAGTATACAGTACTTGCCATTATTTTTCTAAGCATATGAAGAGAATATTAAACATAGAGGCAGAAGAAACCTGTGAGAATCGGCTTCACTAGCTTTTCTTCCATATGTACAAAAACACTGATAGATAATAAATAAGCTACCAACAAACATCTGCAGCATCAGCAGCATTATTCACAATAGGTACAAAACGGGAAACAACTCAAATGTCCACCAACTGATGAGTGGATAGACAAAATTGGTTTGTGTCCATACAATGGGATATCATTGGCAATAAAAAAGGAACAAAGTACTAATACATGCTAAATACGATGAACTTTGGAAATGTTATGGTAAGTGAAATAAGCCAGCTGCAAAGATCACATATGGTATGACTTTACTCATATGAAATGTTTAGCACAGGCAAATCCAGAGACAGATTAGTGGCTGCCAGTGCCTAGAAGGAGTGGGGAAAGGGGACTGACTGCTAACGGGCACTGTATTTCTTAGCGGGTGATGAAAATTTCTAAAATCAGACAGTGGTTAACAGTTGCTCAACTTATGAACTGACCTTTAAGTAATTCAAGGAGTTAGAAGTGTTGACCATTTGCACAGTGGAAAATCCACATGTAACTCTGCAGTTGGCCCTCTGTATGCATGGTTCTGCACCTGTGGATCCAGCCACTACAGACTGTGTAGTATTGTAGCACATGTGTATAGTGAAAAAATCCACCTATAAGTGAACCCACAGTTCACACCCATGTTGTTTGTTTAAGGGTTAACTGTATTACCCTTTTTTTTTTTTTGCATACACTTTAAAAGAATGAATTGTAAAATAAGGGAGGGGAATAAAAGCAGAAAAAGAAACCTCAGAAAATAAATAGCCCTATTTTCGAACAGTTCCCTAAAACAACAGAAGAGGGAGCACTACAGCCATAAATTAGAAACTCTTAAAACTCCCTTTCTAAGTGTTTAGAAAACCAATTTCACAGAACAATAAACAACAGAAAGAATGAGGCCAAATTTCATATAAAGCTATTATATGAAAAAAAAGAAAATAGGAAAATAAAGAATAGAATAACACTTCTACTAATGGTGAAATCTTGCCAAATATGTCTACCATGCATACACAACAAAGGTCCATCTAGTCAAAGCTATGGCTTTTCCAGTAGTCATGTATGGACATGAGAGTTGGATTATAAAGAAAGCCGAGTGGCGAAGAATTTGATGCTTTTGAACTGTGGTGTTGGAGAAGACTCCTGAAAGTCCCCTGGACTGCAAGGAGATCAAATCAGTCCATCCTAAAGGAAATCAGTCCAGAATATTCATCAGAAGGACTGATGCTGAAACTGAAACTCCAATCCTTTGGCCACCTGATGTGAAGAACTGACTCATTTGAATGGACAAAGAATTAATCTCGAAAATATACCAAGCAACTCGTGCAGCTCAATTCCAGAAAAATAAAAGAACCAATCAAAAAGTGGGCCAAAGACCTAAACAGACATTTCTCCAAAGAAGACATACAGATGGCTAACAAACACATGAAAAGATGCTCAACATCACTCATTATCAGAGAAATGCGAATCAAAATCACAATGAGGTACCATTTCACGCCAGTCAGAATGGCTGTTATCCAAAAGTCTACAAGCAATAAATGCTAGAGAGGGTGTGCAGAAAAGGGAACCCTCTTACACTGTTGGTGGGAATGCAAACTAGTACAGCCACTGTGGAGAACAGTGTGGAGATTCCTTAAAAAATTGGAAAGAGAATTGCCATATGACCCAGCAATCCCACTTCTGGGCATACATACCGAGGAAACCAGAATTCAAAGAGACACGTGTACCCCAATGTTCATCGCAGCTCTGTTTATAATAGCCAGGACATGGAAGCAACCTAGATGTCCATCAGCAGATGAATGGATAAGAAAGCTGTGGTACATATACACAATGGAGTGTTACTCAGCCATTAAAAAGAATACAGTTGAATCAGTTCTAATGAGGTGGATGAAACTGGAGCCTATTATACAGAGTGAAGTAAGCCAGAAAGGAAAAACACCAATGCTGCTGCATTAGTATACTTATCCATTCGTCGGTGGGATGATATGGGAGAATGGCATTGAAACGTGTAAATTATCACATGTGAAATGAATCACCAGTCCAGGTTTGATGCATGATACAGGGTGCTCAGGGCTGGTGCACTGGGATGACCCAGAGGGATGGGATGGGGAGGGAGGTTCAGGATGGGGAATACATGTACACCCATGGCAGATTCATGTCAATGTAGGGCAAAACCAATACAATATTGCAAAGTAAAAAAATAAATTAATTAATTAAAAAAAAAAAAAAGAAAGAAAAGACCCTGATGCTGGGAAAGATTGAAGGCAGGAGGAGAAGGGGACGGCAGAGGATGAGATGATTGGATGGCATCACTGACTGGATGGACATGAGTTTGAGCAAGCACCAAGAGTCGGCAATGGACAGGGAAGCCTGGCATGCTGCAGTCCAAGGGGTCACAAAGAGTTGGACATGACTGAGCAACTGAACTGAATTGATGTGGTGGTGGTGCTGCTGCTGCGTCGCTTCAGTCGTGTCCGACTCTGTGCGACCCCATAGACGGCAGCCCACCAGGCTCCTCCGTCCCTGGGATTCTCCAGGCAAGAACATTGGAGTGGGTTGCCATTTCCTTCTCCAATGCATGAAAGTGAAAAGTGAAAGTGAAGTTGCTCAGTCGTGTCCAATTCTTCTCGACCCCATGGACTGCAGCCCACCAGGCTTCTCCGTCCATGGGATTTTCCAGGCAAGAGTACTGGAATGGGTTGCCACTGCCTTCTCCGAACCGATGTGTGCACACACACAAAGATGAAAATTACAAGATACAAAAGAACATAAATAATAAATAATGAAAAACACTCAAAAGTGAGATGGTGGAACACAGAAAAGAATTAGACATAAAATAAATCATTTCAAAGTGAAGTCTAAGATGGAAGGAACAAGAGTCACCATACACAACAGAGTGCTTTAAGAGAAATAAACAATGAAAATAAACTTTTATAGAACAAGAAGAAATTAAGAAAGATGAAAAGGATTCAAGAGAAGGCAACAAATATAGAAGAAAGGCAAAGAACAAGAATCCCCACGAAAAGAGAAAAGCATTGCAAAAGGACACAATAATGAAAACTATAATTCTAAAGAACTTGTCTAAAATTTTTAAATTGAAATAACACATCACAAGTCTGGGGAAATCAACTCAGAAGAACCAACACAGAGATGCATTCTCATAAATTATTGAACTTTAAAGAGAAGAAAAAACCTTTGGACATCTAGATAAAAATATCAAACGATTGTAACAAACAACTCTTTATTCCTAACAAAAAATAAGAGTCATATATTTAGGATACTCAAGGAAAGAAAATATGAGCCAAAGATTTCATATCTAGCTGACTTTCAAATATAAAAATAGCAAACAAGCTGTCATCAACATGCAAAAAATGAGAGAATGGATATTGTTCCCATAACTCCTTCTGAAGGAATCTACTAGACGATAAGCTTTAAATAAGAAAACTGACTGGTGAGACAGTATCAACAGACCGGTAGTAAGCATCAGATATTATCTAAATGTAGAGCTATCTCTAAATGAGGCATAAAGGAGAACATGGAAGTTATATATGGGAAACGTTTTATAAACTGTTTTTAGTAACCATACTGTATGGTGTATTACACTAATGTTATTTAACCCCAGAAGATTCTGTGTAAAACATGGGAGAAAAATTGTTACATGATACTCTATGTGTTTCCAAGAAATAGGCTTCTCAGAGCAGGATAAAAGAAAGATAGATAATAAGTTAAAAGAGGCTAAAGCCCTAAATTTGAAAGGGAAGTATTAGCATGAACTCATTAAGGCTCTCAATCTTAAAAAATACACAAACCTACACATATACAGTTCTAGTAACTGAAAAGACCTAGAAACAATGACCAACAAGAGACCAAAGAGCATAAGTAATAACTAAGATTTTGGTTCTGAGATTCCATTTCCTACCAAAAGAAATCAAGGTTTTCTGGAAAAAAACTAAGTCCACGTCTGTGGCAGGAAATGCAAAAGATGAGCCAACCTTGTCATATCAGTTTATTAAGACTTTATCAAAGACTACCACGGTTGTGTCAAAAAGACCTGAACACCAACTTGATGCTGCTTCTACCAAAGTTGGGAAAATGCCCAGGACAGATTGAAACACAATAAAAAAATGTTTGTTTAAATCTATACATTTATAATGATACATATTAAAGAAAAATACTGGTCATCTTTGGAGAATTCTGGGTTGCCAATTTTTTATTTTGCAAACTGGTAAATAAAGGGAAAGAACAAGCACTGAAATAAACCTTTAGTGCTGGTTTACCAAAGAATAAGAAAAAGTTTCTCTGCATACTAGTTTTTTTATTTTAAATAAAGGAATGTTAGAATTGAAAAACCCAATTCTGTGATTCCTAATAAAGTAAGGATATAGGCATTATGCATCAATGCCTGTTAATATCACATGAAACAGGCAACCCCACTGTATGCACCTTTGGCTAAAGAAGTGCCACCACCAATGAGATAGTCTTGCCAAAAATAACATTACTAAATCTAATTAAGCATGAAGATAACTACCAATTTATAGGAAATACAGAGGAAGCTGATAAAAGACATCATGGAAAATCCAATTTGTGTGAACATCTATAGGACAAGTGATTTGGTGGTTTCTTCAAACAATAAGGGGTAGCAAAGAGTTGGAGGAAATCTATAAATTAAGGGAGACTTAAAAAGACATAGTAAAGAGCAAAACTATAGTTTGATTACTTGGATGACAAATAGAGAGAAGTAAGGAACTTCTGGAAGTTCTAAAATAAAAATTATAAAAATCTGGGAGAATGGCTACTTTGGTGAAAAGGGGTCAAGAGAGGATTGTGTTTGAAAGCGGATGGATGTAGAGCATCTAAGGGAGTAAGTTCTAGTCTCCTGATACAAATGGTAGTCACAAGGTTGTTGCCTTATAGGAATTCATTAAGCACTCTATGTATTATATGGTTTTCTGAATTGGTGTGTTTTAAAATAACAAGGATTAAAAGATAGATTTATACATCAGAAATCTTTTTAACTGTATTACTCTTTAAGTTCTTAGATGAATGAAAGGACTCCTTTATGAAAGAAAAAGTCAAAATGTTCTACTAACACAATCTCAAGATATGGAGAGAAATACTTTAATAAGGTTAATGTATAAATTGAGGGAAAACCAGAGAGTTTATAAAGAGGTGCACTAAGCTGTAGCTTCACTATTGTAAAAAATGTTTCCTTCTCTAATGGCAGCAGCATTTTGCCTTATCTATAAACTTGAGGGCTAGGGAGGAATAAAAATATGGGGGTAAATTGGAATCAGATGATCTTTTTAAGACCACAGAATATTAGATTTTTAACATTCTAAAATGCAGTCCTATTTAATCAGGAAAATCAAGGCAGAAATTTCAGAGAGGAGGGCATTTTGAAATAGGATTTTCTCAGAAAAGGAAATTAATCGATGTACTTAAGACTTAACTAGAGAAGAAAAAAGAATCTTAGAAAATCACAAAAGCCTTAGCAAGTCTAAATGTAAATACATTCAATCATCATTCCTAAACAGCATGACATGGTCTAACAGCATGTGTGTGTTTGAAGGGAGCCCCAAGAACAGTCCTCTGTGCTCTTCTTTCCCATTCTCCCACTGTATGTAAGAAAGTCATGGGAGCGAGAGCAACTCCTATCATTTTAACTGCTTCGAAAAGCTGTTTCTGGCAGAGGCTGGCTTTGATCACAACTGTTAATAGAAGAAAAAGTAAAGAGGGGCTAGAACAGAGAAAAAGAGAGAAAAGGATATAATGCATGTATCCTCTTTGATTCAGATTCAGTACATGTTAAGTGACAGAAAAGAGAACACAAGAAATTTTAAATTTTAGATCCAGAGTAATTATAAAATTCCTGGGTTCATATCATTAAGGACTCTGATTAACTATTGCTTATCTCATGTTAAATATCTCAAAATACAGTGAATTGGGCTTCCCTGGTGGCTCAGAGGTTAAAGCGTCTGCCTGCAATGCGGGAGACCTGGGTTCAATCCTTGAGTCGGGAAGTTTCCCCTGGAGAAGGAAATGGCAACCCACTCCAGCACTCTTGCCTGGAGAATCCCATGGACGGAGGAACCTGGTGGGCTACAGTCCACGGGGTCGCAAAGAGTCGGACACGACTGAGAGACTTGACTTTCAGAACATTAAAGAAGTATTGGACAACTACCATCACAAACTCCTTAGTCGCTTCTTTCCGTCCAAATAAAAAACATTTAAATTTGTTTTTAAAATAAAAAACATTTAAATTTTTTTAAAAAATAAAAAACATTTAAATTTGCCCTGATCTCTGTATTCACTTTTCTAATTAGTCATTTTCTTCCCCTAACTTGGTTAGGTTCCCACCCTGTTTATCTCTACTTCACTGATTCTCCAACAACTGGAGGTAGATAAAACATATCTTTATCAAAGCAGTTTAAGCAGTCATTTCTATGAAGTCTTAAAAACACACAATGGGTTTCTTCCCTCTTCTCAAAGGGAAAAATGGGATGAAGAAAGCCAAAAGCTTTGCAAGAAGAAAATGCAAACAGGGATGTGTCCAGCCTTCTTGAGTTAGTGGCATGATCGTATTCATCAACAAATGTTTATGGTGTGTTTCTTTTGTGCCATGCAACATAGTTTTACTTCTCTTCCCATCTTCAAACTCCAGCCACTACTAAATGCAATTAAAATCAGTTTCCAAGAGTTTACGGAAAACTTCTTCCTCTTCCCACGATTCTTTGAGCCCTTAAAGTAAGTAAATCAGCTTTCTAGAAAACGCTACAGGTTCATCCCCAGGATAAGGAACATTTGATTTATGTGGCAATTTACTATCTAGTCCATGTTTCTCTACCGGGCAGGTTTAACATGTAAAGCTACCTGTAAACATATGCCCTGTCTGCTTTACATCCTCCAAGATCAGAGAATCCCACAGTCCAAAGCAGACCCCTTTCTCTCACAAAGTCAAGACATGAGGGGAAATTAGAAAATCCATTTTGGCCTTCCAGTCAAGAGAGATTCTCCAATTCAGCTTCACCAGTAATTAAATTAGCATTTAAAATCCTGTCATAAACCATTTCTCAAGTGGTTTAGAACTTATAGTGTAAGTGATCACCAAGTCACAACACCAACCAGAAAATATGGGAGTCTGGATTAAGATAATTAAGAGATTAAACAAAATGAAATTAAAAGAACAAAATATCAAACATGCACATGCACAAACTACTCTCCCTTTACCACGTCAACTAGACAGCTAGAGGCACCAGGAATTACGAGGCTCAGTCTTCCTGCTATCACAGAGGGTAGGTAGTTTGGTAGCTCAGAATCACAAAAATAATGTAATCTCCATAGGCCCTACCCACCCCTCCCCCCAAAAGTCAGCCAGCCAGAAATTATGATCTTCTCAATCTGATAATGGCTTCCCTTGTGGCTAAGCTGGTAAAGAATCTGCCTGCAATGTGGGAGACCCAGGTTCCATCCCTGGGTTGGGAAGATCCCCTGGAGAAGGGAAAGGCTACCCACTCCAGTATTCTGGTCTAGAGAATTCCATGGACTATATCGTCCAAAGAGTCACAAAGAGTTGGACATGACTGAGTGACCGTCACTTTCACTTTCAATCTAATAAAGAGTAACACAGAATCAAGTAAAATTTTTAAATTATATAAACTTAAGACCCCCAAAATGAAGCAGCTTGTAGAACATACCAAAAAATACAATATATATAAACTTAATATCCTCTCCTGCCCTTTTGTAGATACTACAATCCTTTTATGATCATCTGTTTTCACCTTCCTCCCATACCTAAAAATATTCAAAAGTATTTGGGAATCTCAAAAAAGAGGTAGGGTCCTCAAAAAATTTAAGAACATTTTCTACAATGATCTTTAATAAGTCACCTCCTTCTTCAATAAAAGAGCATAATCTATTCCGTCTATCATAATTTCTGCCAGAGGGCACTGGAGAACACCCCTACTGGAGGCCTAAGATCAACTTCTGACATCCAAAACACAAACTTTCTTACATTCTTATTTTCTATTTGACTATTTTCTTGGGATTCTAATATCTAAAAATATTTCTTAAATTATACTTATCCACCAAATCATTGCTAAATCATTTGCTTTTAATGAACTTGCTGAAGTATTGATACCTATTTCAGTACTTCTGTCGCCATATTAACTAAATCGTTTTTTCAACAAATCAAACCTCAAACCTCCTCTTTCCATGTAACGTTCTGTTAGTCTTTTATCCTTTTATCTTTGTTAGTTGTTGAGTTCTGAAGCTGTCAGGAAATCTATGCAGACAGGGGAAATATTTTTCTTCACTGCCTGTATTTATTCTATCCCATACTCTCTGAGGTTTCTATTCATTCTTTTTCTCTCTTGGCTGCTCAGGATTTGGAACTTCCTTGACCAGGGGGACCAGGAATCAAACCCTGCCCTGAGAAGTGGAATTATGGACTATTAACCACTTCCCACCAGGGAAGTCCTATTCATTCTTATTACAGTTGGTCTATCCAATCCCACAGTGTTTCTCCCAATTCTACTTTTTCCTAGCTGTCCATACATTTAATCTCCTGGAACCAATATGATAGCTTTGATGTCCAACCTTCAGATATTTCTTCAACACTCAGTTCTTATAAAAACTACCATTCCATAAATATTCCAAACATCATCAGTTAACCATAACTCTGCTCTAAGCTCAATCAATCTCTAATATGAAAACAGGCCCATTTCATCCTACAGGTAAGTAAATCCAACCACCGAAGTCAGAAGAAAAACTACTGCATACAGAATGTCTGGCATTTCATACATTTTAAAGCATTTATTAGTTTATCTAACAAAATTAAAACAGTGACTCTCAGTTTTAGGTAAGAAAAATGATAAATTCTCTAATATGAAAAGCTATCATAAATAAATATCATTTATTCCTTTCAGAATTGCAACTCAATACATACCTCATACCTCTGTAGAAAATTAGTTTCTTCTGGATTTATCCAAGTAACAGAGAATGAATCCACATTATTTTATTATTAAAAAAAAAAAGACTAAAACATGCCCTATAGACATCACTGACTCAGTATGCCAAAAGGTGAAAGATTTAACTGACTTGATCGTTTGAGGAAATTTAAAACTTAGTAAGAGGCTGTAGTTACCTCTTTTTGTAGATGAAGTTTGAAGCAACTGTTTGGCTTTGAGGGAAGTACGAGGCAAATTTTTCAGCCTTTGCGAAGCTGTTGAAAAATAAGGAACTGTAATATTTGCCTGGAAGGATAAGATAAAGGCTATAGCTTCTGTAAACTTGAATATTTTAATACAAACTTGAAAATTTATCAAGAAACAGATAGGCGAGAATACCTCAGAAACCTAAAATCAGAGGAATCAAAGTGATGCTTAGTGCATTAAGTTAGAAAAGAAAGGGAATGGAAATCTTAGTGCAAAGTGCATACTTTAAGAAATTGTTTCTTATAGATGAGAAAATCTATAACATGTAAACTGATCAAAATATCAGAGAAAACAAAACCACCAGCAAACATGCTACAGGATGCAAAGAATACAAAGCTAATAAGTAAAAGTGATGAACAAAAGCACACAGTACAGAAAAAAAAATAAATGTAGTACTTGTTCAGTGCAAAAAAGCAGACTTTGGCAAAGCAGTTATTGTTAGATGAACTGTCCTAAGGTGAAATAGTAATCCTCATACTCAAAAAGGAGAAGAAAACTCAGAACCAGGCAGGTCCTCAAGGGAGTCAACAATCTAGCTGCTTTAAATATGTTCAGCAACATCTTGGTGTAAAATTTAACTAGCTGCATTTTAGACCTGGTTATCTGGACTACGTACTCATGCCTATGGATGGTGAGGGGTAGGGATGCGTGTGTGTATGTGTTGCAGTTAAGGGATTTGGTGGAGTCAGAGCATCTGTTTTTTAAGTGTTCAAGGAGTTCTAAGCTTTCTTCACAACTCCTCATCTATTAACTGCAATAAAACTCTCAAAACTGGCAACTAAGCAGCAGTTCAGAGACATCCAGAGTTAAAGCTCACTATGGCTCCAATGAACGGGTGAGTCCCACAGCCACCAGGGCAGTCACCTATGTAAGTGGTTCTAAAACATCATTCTGTGATGTGAAAATCAGACTTCATACACCTCTAGGCCCCCCAAAAGAGATCTCAAACCATAAATCTGGCCAGCATTCAGTCATTTGTGGATAAATGTATTACTTGATACATCACCAAAAAGAATTAAGGAGAATTTTTCTTTATCTCTATTGCTTAATCCAATCAATGGTGACTGGATTTTCACTAATAGGAAACATTTTTAAAAAGTAACAAACCCATTTGATTTCAATTTCTACCAATACTTATTACAACACACTACTGCAACTCAATGTTGTATGCCAGTTTAAGTTAAATATATTGCCAGGCGGACTAGCAAAAAATTCTCCAAACTTAAAAAAAAAAGAATCAATTTTATAATGCATTACCTCATATCTATCCCACAGAAATATCAGGCACTATCATCATTAAATATTCTTCATTGATATATTTATTCATACATGCTTTCTACCATTCATATTTTCATTCATTCACTCACTCATTCATTCCTACTTTCTTTCTATTGTGTACTTTATTCCAGGTACTGTTTCAGAAATAATGAATACATAGCTGGCTAGACAAAGTTCCTACTTCCATGGAACTAAGAGTTTAGGGAAGGGGAAACAGACAATAAACAGAGTAAAATCCATGGCCTGCCAGATGGTGACAGCTGCTAAGGAGAAAATTAAGTAGGAAAGGGGGACAAGAAGTAGGAGACATAAGCTGCAATTATAAATAGGGTGATTAAGAAATATTTCTCCTGAGATGACATTTGCCCAAAGATCTGAAGGAAGAGTGGAAAGTGAGCCATACAGATGTTGGGGGAATGCATTCTAGACAGAAGGAAAAGCAGTACTAAGGACCTGAGGTAGGAGTGTGCCGGATACACATGAAGAACAGAAGCAGGCCACAGTGTTTGTAGTGGAGCAAATGAGGGCAAAGGGTAACCAACTGCGCATAATGCTGGCAATCCACAATATCTATTAACCACTAAGATTTCTTAGATGAGGGTTTAAATATAAAATATCATCTATAACCAATTGTTCTGGAAAGATCTTATTTAAATTCACAGCTATAACGACTCCAATGGACTTTATTTATCCCTCAAGTTTCATGGGTGATGTCACAAGAACAGCATCTACAGACAAGTGATGACTGTCCAATGGCAATGCAAAGAATCAAACCGTAAATAGGTTCAGGCAGTATACTCTTTAAATTTGCCTGATACAGACAGAATAAAATGAATAATTTTCATGATACCACAAACATAATGTTACACAAATAAGAACAAAAACTAAATTTTAATCTGAATTATCAATCTTAATTTGATCCATTTTCCAATGGCAAAATCACTTTTATTTCTTTATTTTGACCATGTGGCTTGTGGGATCCTAGTTTCCCTCTAGGGATCCAACTCATGCCTGCTGCAGTGGAAACACAAAGTCCCAACCACTGGACTGCCAAGGAGTTCCCAAAATCACTTTTTAAATGATAAAGTATACTAAACTGAAGTCTCCAGATCCTTCTAGAACTTTAATCCACTCTTCACATTGCTATCAGATTCAATTTCTTAAGAAGGAACCCTGACTAAAAGCCTATGATAGCTTGTTAAGATGAAATCTAAACTCCTTATTTTATTTACCTACTTATTTTTTGGCTGCATCACACAGCTTGTGGGATCTTAGTTTTCAGACTAGAACCTGTGCCCTCAGCAATGAAAGTGCAGAGGCTTAACCACTGGAGTGCCAGGAAATTCCAAATATGGTAGTTTAAAATTCCCACAATCTATCCCCTACCTACCATCTCTCATTCTTGTCACAACCAACTAACCATCCTGTGACCCACACTTTAGTCAAACAAAACCACTATAATCAGGGTGTCATTCTTAAGATTTCATTCCTGGTCCCACTGTTGGGAAAACCTATACTTTCTTCTCTCATGTGACACCTCCTCCAGAGCTGGCTGAGATATCTTTCAGTATCTTCCCAGAAAACCTCTTTATACTGATGAGTGTAATACCTCAAGTTTCCCCATCACTTCCTGCTTTTGAAGGGCATGAGCTCTCTCTTTCATATTTATATTCCCAATGCTTGGAACATAACATATACCCTATAAACATCTTAATTATTTACTGAATAGTTAAGTAATAATTAATAATAATCTCTGGATAAAATCTGGAGACTTCAATTAAATATTCAAGATCCTCCACAGCTGAGATCCAATTCAGTGGTTCTTAACTATGCCCCAGAGTCAGCTGAGACACTTCTAAAAAATAGATTCTGGGTACCCATTCCAGATGTATTCTATCAATGTTTCCAGAAGTAAAGGTCAGAAGAACCATACTTAATATCAATGTTTTTGTGATAACTGACTCAACATAATTATATTACCTATTCTTAAACAAAAGTTTCACAAGTATTTCACTCATTCTTATATTAGCCCACTACACAGATTTATCATGACTTATTTTACTTCAACTTCATGTTTCATAATTGTGTAAAATTCTAGTGTTTTGGTGTTTTGGTCACAAGTGAAATCTGGATGAGAATTCCTTCCCCATGGGCCTAAGTGCAGTCTGGCTACCCATAAGCTGGCAACTGCCCTGAGGGCTCACTCCCTCCTCAGTGTGAGGTCCTCAGTACAATACTGATCCTATATATCTCTCCTCTAGGAGTACACTGTATCCTGTGCAAATATGTTCTTCCACTTAGTTACAGGTAAGCAAGAAAATGATAAATGTTACACAGACTTAGTTTATTCTTTTGTGGTAATTCACAAAGTATTTATGGTTCAATCTCAAATCATGCTCCAACAGAGTCATCCAAGAATATTTTCCAATGCCTCCTTATTTGCAGTTAGGGTCAGCATGATGTAATCCAAACAGTAACTGGGACGAAATCGGGAGACACACAGAGGAGCTGAGAGTTAATCTGGCTTGGTTTTGTCAGTTTCCTAGTTACTTTGCATTGTACATATAATTTACATGGATCTCTGCTCCCTCTCTATAAAAATAAAAAAATGAGATGCTGTGATGGTCAAATGAGATAATACATATAAAAGTAAATATGTACTACTTTTTTCAAAACCAGCCGACTGTCTTGGGTTTTTCTCCCTTCTCTTATTTCTGAACCAGTAATTCCTATATTTTTCTGAAAATTAAGCCTTCTACTAAACCTGTTCTCTAGTGGTCTTAGAAAACAAGGACTACTAGTCTTTTGAAAAACTGTCCCTGACAAACATTCCTTTCTTTAACTGGAAAAACTGAAAAAATTACATGTATTCATGACCTTTGCAATGCTCTGGTTTTCTTAAACTTTTTAAGTTACTCACATTTTCCAAATATAAAAGTCAAGAATTGGAAATAGCTATCAAAATGAAGTATATTAGAACTCTCATAATATTCATATTTGAATGCTAGCATCCACAATAATGCAGCCATAGCAAATAAGCATATAAAAATAGTGATTGCATAGTAACAAGGCAAAAGAAGTGGTCCCTTAGGTGGAAATAACAGCAATCTTGCAAAGTTAGGTTCATGCAGACCAGCAAGTAAGAACCAAAGCTTTACCACTTAAGAGCTGGAAAAATACTTAAAAGAAAACAAAATGCAGCAAATATATGAACTGGTTTGTATAAAATATTTAAAACGCTATTCATGTATAAAACTTGCCATTATAATATTTTTACATAATTACCATATTAGTCTTTTAATTTTGATACGTAACAGTACATCTAACACACACACTAATTAAAACACATACATTATGTATGAAAGATATATGTAAAACTTTCAGAAAAATAGGTAACATTTTATTTTGCTTCATAATGTATTGACTTTAAACACAAAGTTTTAACTTTTTTTCTTTTTTGGCCCACCATGTGGCTTGTGGGATCTTAGTTCCCTGACCAGGGACTGAACCCAGAGCCATGGCAGTGAAAGCGCCAGGTCCTAACCACTGGACTGCCAGGAAGTCCAAGTTTTAAATATTTTTATCAAATAAACTTTATTAAATTTTAAACCTGCTAATATTCTGGATTTACTACTTTTCAAATACATCCTGTGAACAATGTGACTCTATACTAAAATAAATGTTTCTGACATTTTCATCATAAACAAGTTTCACAACTACAAATATAAAAATAAAGAAGTATATGCAATTTTTAAAAAAGGATGGTACCTTACTATTTCTTCTGCCTATACATTATTCAAATACTGAATATACTGCTATGAAACTGCATACATATATTCATTCCATTTAAAAGTAAATTAGTGATTAGAATCTCACTATGTTTCTTTACTTATTTTTAATTATCAACTTCTGAAGGAAAAGAGAAAATAATTCACCTATAGGGAAAAAATTCTAGGGAATGAGCAAGTGATAAGCTACATAGCCTTTCCAAGCTTCCGGTTCCTAGTTTGTAAAAATGTATTAGTAACTGAACCTACTTTATAGACTTGTTCAGAGGATTAAACAGAATTATGAATATAAGGTATAGCACAATGTGAGTTTTATAATATAAATAATATCATTTACAATTGGTAAATAAGGAAAACTTATCAATATTATCACAAAAGTCATTTTGGTTCAAACTGAACCAAAATTTTTTTCTAGACTGTGAATTTCTGAGCCACCAAGTAACAGTAGCTTAATATAAAGTACATCAAGTCAGCTAAACACAACAGAGCCAAGGAAGAATGCAAGGGGACTTACAAAAGAATTGAACGCTGTCAAAGTTGTTAATCAATACACAAGTTATAAATGGACAGTCAATAACTTTACGTTTGTATCACTTCTTCATCAGAGCTTTGAGGAAATGAAGGAAAACATCACAGTGACCACTTTAACCACAAACAGTAAATATGTTACAAAGGAACTGAATAAATCAGACTACAAAACTGATGTCAACTGTGGAACAGAAGGCATGCATACTGAGCATTTCTAAGACTGCAGAAATAACTCTGATAGTTGTTTAAGACTGGGTTTAGTACATGCTCATATCTGCCTTAGTTAATAAGCAATACTTCTTGGGAAGTGTTCAATTCTTTTAAAATCACTCTGTAAAGTACAGAGTGCCCATCTACTCCCACATCACTTCTTGGCTCAGTCTGGCCACTTTGTCTTAGGCGTTCCTTCTGTGTGATTCTCTAATCCTTGTTTATGTTGCATATGTCTCCTTAAATCAACAGTTTCAGCTTTTCCTTCCATCAAGTTACTTTCAACCTTTTTTTTTTTAAAATAAAATTCTACCTTTGGTAAAGTATTTATTAAGAATTTAGCAAGGCTTTATTTCTATATTTATAGGATGATTATTGCTTTTATTAATATTCTAGTAAGAAAACTCCTTGGGTTTTAAATGGTCTATTTCAGGACTATCCACCCTCCCCTCCAGATTCTGTCACTTTTAATGTTCAGTATTGCAGAACAGAAGGTTTTTAAAGAATATATATATTTATATATATTTAATTTATATATAATTTAATATAGCCATGATTATCTTATAGAACTAATAAGCATTACATTTTACTATAGTACAGCTATTCAGCACAAAATTAAACTCTGTAATTTTCATTTTTCTTTAAATAACTGATACATAAAAGATACTTACTGGCTGAAGCCTGAGGTTGCATGCGAGGTATACCTCCATTTGGCACTTGAAAATTTGAGTCACTTCTGCTGCTTTTCACCTGTCTCTTATACACATCTCCAGCATTCAGTCATTTGTGGATAAATGTATTACTTGATACATCACCAAAAAGAATTAAGGAGAATTTTTCTTTATCTCTATTGCTTAATCCAATCAATGGTGACTGGATTTTCACTAATAGGAAACATTTTTAAAAAGTAACAAACCCATTTGATTTCAATTTCTACCAATACTTATTACAACACACTACTGCAACTCAATGTTGTATGCCAGTTTAAGTTAAATATATTGCCAGGCGGACTAGCAAAAAATTCTCCAAACTTAAAAAAAAAAATAATATTTTCAAAAATCATTCTTTAAGTGTTCTGCAGACTTTAGAAGAGCTAACAGGAAAAAAAAAACATTCTTATAAAAAGTAACTCCATACAGTTTCTATAAATGGGTAGAACCTTTAAAAAAGAACCATAAATTACTTAACTCAAAATCTAAATACTTCATGAGTATGGCAAAGCAAAATTAACCTAAGTAAAAATTCTTGATCTACTTATCTAAAATACAAAACCTTGGTAAAAACCATGTTACTATATACCAAAATATGAAGAACAATTTTTTTCCATTCTTATAGTTACCTTCATTTTTAACGTTGGTTGTCTGTAAATCTGTTGGATGGCCTTGAAGTGAAAGGCGAGGTTGCTGTAAGCGGCTAATCATAGGCTGTGGGGACACTCTACTATATTCTATTCCCCGAGCAGGAGATCGAGAACGAGGTGAATTTCGGGGTGACTGCTTAGGTGAAGGCCGAGGTGAATTGCGTGGTGATGGTGAAAACCTGTTAACAGCAGGGTATACTGCATGATGCACATTGTCATCTTCATCATCTAAACTCTGTGCATCAAGTTCCTGATCACTAAAAGTACCCCGTCTTGTAGAATTGCAAGATGAACCAGAACTGCGCCGAGATGCTGTGGCTGCATATTCTTGCCGGAGACCTGACAATAATGAATGTGTTATTTCTTTAGTATTAAACATTTAAGTATTTTTAAGGTTTAAAAGCACAAGATTATCATTGAGAAACACAAATAGCATATACATGTAAAGGAAAACTCCCTTTCACTTGATTCATCTTAGACTTCCTCACACATAAGGATGTATATACTACATCTAAAAAGCTATTTTTAAATTACATGAAATTCATAAACTTTTACCCAATTTCAACATTTCTTTTGAATCCAGAATTTATATTAAAAAGAAAACCATAAATTTAAAAATACTTCTATTTCAAAAGACGGAGTCCAAATTTGAGATTAACATTAAAGGAATATTGAAGGAAAACAATTACCTGTCCAACCAGTGTAAAGAATACATCAGTGAGTAAATTAACATCCTAGACACTAAACCTTTGGATTAATCTTACTCAGAAGATGATGAAGGAAACTTCTAACCCACTCTTAGGAATTCAATACTTGGGTACAAATGTAATTTCAATTGCTTCATAAGCTAACGGACTTCAATAAAATAAGCTTATATTCTAAATCATCAGTAAGAATTTTCAAAGGAGTCCCTTTTTATCTTATTATTTCCTGAAACATCGAAGCAACCTAAGAGGCCCTTCAAATAGTATAAAAACTTCTAGAATAAAAACAAATGTGACACATATTCAATGAGAAAAAAATTACAATTAAAAAAGAGTGTTGAATTCAGATAGTATTTTGAGGAAATTCTGCTAACTATTGGCAGTTTAGTCCAGAAGAGTATTCAAACTTTTTAAGTTACATAGTCATACAAAGAAAGTGTTATCAACATGGTTCCCCAAAGAAGTGAAAGAGAATCATATCAGGGTACCTATAACACTATGGTTTCCTAGGGCCCATCTAGCCCTTTGGTCAGGTTTGGAGTCCATTGTAGTAACTGACAAATTACTTACTGTCACCTAGCAAAAGACAACAGACCCAGGAAGAGAGTATTGTTTTAGAAAAGAAAATCCCAATCCTGATGCAAGTTCTCCATTAACAAGTGGGTCTTAGGGAGATCACAACCACTATGGGCACAATTGCACTCATCTCACACGCTAGTAAAGTAATGCTCAAAATTCTCCAAGCCAGGCTTCAGCAATACGTGAACCGTGAACTTCCAGATGTTCAGGCTGGTTTTAGAAAAGGCAGAGGAACCAGAGATCAAATTGCCAACATCTGCTGGATCATGGAAAAAGCAAGAGCGTTCCAGAAAAACATCTACTTCTGCTTTATTGACTATGCTAAAGCCTCTGACTGTGTGGATCACAATAAACTGTAGAAAATTCTGAAAGAGATGGGAATACCAGACCACCTAACCTGCCTCTTGAGAAACCTATAAGCAGGTCAGGAAGCAAGAGTTAGAACTGGACATGGAACCACAGACTGGTTCCAAATAGGAAAGGAGTATGTCAAGGCTGTATATTGTCACCCTGTCACTTGTATGCAGAGTACATCATGAGAAATGCTGGGCTGGAGGAAGCACAAGCTGGAATCAAGATTGCCAGGAGAAACATCAATAACCTCAGATATGCAGATGACACCACCCTTATAGCAGAAAGTGAAGAGGAACTAAAAAGCCTCTTGATGAAAGTGAAAGAGGAGAGTGAAAAACTTGGCTTAAAGCTCAACATTGAGAAAACAAAGATCATGGCATCTGGTCCCATCACTGCATGGGAAATGGATGGAAAAACAGTGGAAACACTGTTAAACTTTATTTTGGGGGGCTCCAAAATCATTGCAGATGGTGATTGCAGCCATGAAATTAAAAGACGCTTACTCCTTGGAAGAAAAGTTATGACCAACCTAGATGGCATATTCAAAAGCAGAGATATTACTCTGCCAACAAAGGTCCGTCTAGTCAAACTATGGTTTTTCCTGTGTTCATGTATGGATGTGAGAGTTGGACTGTGAAGAAAGCTGAGTGCCGAAGAATTAATGTTTTTGAACTGTGGTGTTGGAGAAGACTCTTGAGAGTCCCTTGGACTGCAAGGAGATCCAACCAGTCCATTCTGAAAGAATGGAGAAGGAAATGGCAACCCACTCCAGTACTCTTGCCTGGAGAATCCCATGGACGGAGGAGCCTGGTGGGCTACAGTCTACAGAGTCGCAAAGAATCGGACACGACTGAGCGACTTCACTCACTCATACTAGTGAATTACAGTACAGAGTAACATGCAGGGTATGATTTCCAGTCACAGCAGAGCACAGCCTGCTTTTCTTCAGTACTCACACAGCAAACTGCTCAGCATACAATGGACTCTAAAAACAAGTGAATGAACAAACCAGTCCACATGCTGAAAAAGCCTCTGAAATTTCAACATTTCTATTCTTATTATAATACTATTTCACAACACTATAAGACATTTAATAAGGGCAACAAAATTATACCATAATGAAAGACCTAAACTTTAACCATTAAAATACTTACTTTCTTCCTGCATCCGAGCTAGAATTTGCACATCAGTTACATCATTTAGCTTATAATTGGATCCAATTGAATCTTCATCTAATTCTGAAGCACTTAATTCACTGTCTATAGAGGACTGAGGACTGAGTGGAGGATTTCTGTCTGATGAACTTTTCAAATTACCTTAAAAAAGAAAATGATTCAAACTTTGGTGAACAAAAATTGAATAAACATCTGTTGCAATTAACTTGATATTGTATCTTTGGGTTGATTCAGTTTATTGTTATTCTGTCTTTTCTGTTTATAAAATTCCCAGATGTTAAAATTAAAAACTGACCTGATTAAGAATAAAGACAGCTATAGAGACTCCTTCATATACAATGACAAATACAAAACTCATTTTCTTATAGCTATAATTTATCCATATTCTTATGAAAAATTAAGTTTTCAAAACAGTACTGGGAAAGTAGTTAATGTTCAAATAATACATGCTAGAGGATTCTAACTTTTACCAGGTAGCCAATGAAACTGCTCTATAAATAGATGAATTATGTCATGTTTTCTCCTCCCGTTCAGTCATTAGCAAACACCATTATCTTTTCCCTTGAATAAAACCACCTACTTTTCCTAAACAAAAAAACTATAATTTGAGGAAAATCAGGATTCCTTAAGAGATTTAGAGCCAAACCAAAGAAAGAACACTAAGCTTGTTTCTCCTACATTATGCCATGTTTACAAATTTCCTTTGTCAAACTAGTAATGGGGATCCAAGGAGTTCTCTGATGTTTAGCAGTGAAACACAAAGACAGGATGAAGGAAATGACTGGATTAAAAAACACATTTTATCACTATAAACCAAAGGAGGATAGAAGACAGCTCAAAGGAATAAAGGCTATACATATCCAAAAGAGTCTTATTAGGTTGGTGAAAAAGTAATTGCAGTTTTGGACCGTGAATTTTAAATGATAACTAGGCTCAAACACATCTTTATTAATCAAAATAGGAACAATTGCAATCAACACAGTTTTGCCAACAAGAAATAAGTTTGTTTATCCCTGCAGCATAAAAATCTGTGCTTTGGGGTTTTATGAACTCTTAGAAAGCATTTTCTGCATCTGCTGGTTATGGAAATATTTCCCCTGCAAAAAAGCTGTTGAGATGCTTGAAGAAGTGGTAGTCGGTTAGCGAGAGGTCAGGTGAATACAGTGGATGAGGCAAAACTTTGTAGCCCAGTTCATTCAATTTTTGAAGTGTTGCTTGTACGACATGTGGTTGGGTGTTGTCACGGAGAAGAACTGGACCCATTCTGTTGACCACTGGCTGCAGGCGTTGCAGTTTTCAGTGCATCTCATCGATTTGCTGAGCATACTTCTCAGGTGTAATGGTTCTGCTGGGATTCAAAAAGCTGTAGTGGATCAGACGAGCAGCAGACCACCCAACAGTGACCAGACCTTTCCTGGTGCCAGTGTGGCTTTGTGAAGAGCTTTCAAAGTCCAAATACAAGCTGGTCACTGCTGGCTGTCATATAAAATCCACTTTTCGTCACTCGTCACAGTCTGATCAAGAAATGGTTCGTTGTTGTTAGAGCAAAAGAAGACAACACTTCAAAAGGATGATTTTTTTGATTTGTGGTCAGCTCATGAGGCACCCACATATGATGCTTTTTCACCTTTCAATTTGTTTTGAAGGTCAAATGACCATAGAATGGTCAACGTTGAGTTCTTTGCCAACTTCTCATGTAGTTGTATGGAGAAGGCAATGGCACCAGTACTCGTGCCTGGAAAATCCCATGGACAGCGGAACCTGGTAGGCTGCAGTCCATGGGGTTGCTAAGAATTGGACACAACTGAGCGACTTCCCTTTCACACATTGGAGAAGGAAATGGCCACCCACTCCAGGGTTCTTGCCTGGAGAATCTCAGGCACGAAGGAGCCTGGTGGGCTGCTGTCTACGGGGTTGCACAGTATCAGATACGACTAAAGAGACTTAGCAGCATGTAGTTGTAAGAGGATCAGCCTCAGTGACTCTCTCAATTGGTCACTGTCAACTTCCGATGGCTGGCCACTCTGCTCCTCATCTTCAAGGCTCTCATCTCTTTTGCAAAATTTCTCGAATCACCACTGCCCTGTATGTTTGTTAGCAATTCCTGGGCCAAATGCGTTGTTGATGTTACAACTTGTCTCTGCTGCTTTACAACCCCTTTTGAACTCGAATAAGAAAACTGCTTAAATTTGCTTTTTGTCAATCATCATTTCCATAGTCTAAAATAAATATAAAATACACAGCAAGTAATAAGTCATTAGCAAAAAGAAATAATAATAAAGTGAGAAATGTGCATTAAAATGATATACAACATAACCACACTCATTAAGAATCTATTCCAATACCAAACAGCAAAGTTCAACAATGCAAAACTGCAATTACCTTTGCACCAACCTAATAACTTTTTTCTAAGGAAATGCTGTCATCTGATCAACTTCCAGTGAAGAACTGAAAAATCCCAACACTGTTACTAATATTTCTAATACAGATCTATATGAAATTCTTGTTTTCTGAATTTTTCACCATAAGAGTCAGCTCTAACATGAATGGCACATAAAAAGAGCAAGAAGAATACAAAACATAGTTAACATTTATATTATCAAAAAGAGTACAGTGCACATAATAGGAAATGTACTACAAGGTCAGTCTCAAATAGTACCTGAATAAAAATTTTTAATTTTTTTTAAAATATTAAACAAATATGGTAGATCAAACTTTTTAGTACAACAGTCATGGGTGAAATAAGTAGCAACTAACAACCTATGTACAGAGCAAAAGAGCAGGATCAGTAAGTGATGAAACTGACAAGTATACAGGTCAAAAGTTTGAGGTGATTAATACTTTTAAAGGGAGCTATAATAATTAATCATAACAACAGCAGTAATAAGAGTAACTGAATGGGTGAAATCTAAAGAACAGTAAGCTATACAATAACAGTCTCAGTCATAGAACCACGCAGAACATTCTTTCCTCAATTATAGCAATCTATCCCTCTCCTACACCCTTCATGGCTCTAAACACCCCCTTGGCACATTCATATACACTCTAATACTATTATTAAAGTACAATTTCAAAGCTCTTTAAAACTCCTATTTAACTGTAGCTTTTACAACCCAAGCAAGCATTTGTTATGAGAATCAAACGTATGACCCTATTTAATCAAGCCACATTAAAAAAATTTTACATACATGCTAAAGAAAACTGGGTGTATCCTGGCTTATCTGTATCCCTGGTGCCCAGTACAGCACCATCTGGTCCTAAGTAGCTCCTTGACAATATCTTCTCTAATCAGTTGGAGGTTTCGTAAATAAAAGAACTTGAGCTACTGATGAATAAATTATTTTCTGAGGCCGGGCAATAAGTTAAAAGCTATTTCTTAATTACTTCAATTCATTTCTCCTTACCTGAATTTCCAGGAAGTATTAGCTGTTTGACAATAGGAGGTCGCACTGGGGTTGAGGACGGAGAATTGAAACCACTACTGTACGGGCTACTGGCATTTGGGCTGTAAGGACTTGTATAACTGACGGAGTTGAAAGGATTATTATACAAATTCTGCCTCTTGAGAGCTGCATTAATGACAAGAGAAAAAATCAAATTGAAAAAAAGGCTAGTAACATTTCAAAAAATTTCCTGTTAGGCAATTCAGTAATTCATTATCTCAATTTAAATACAGAAACATTTCTACAGGGCGGGTGTATATCACATTAATAATCCCAACAAAATATCTCCACTATCTTAAATTTGGTTATGCAAATAAAACAGGAGCCACATCAAACAAAAATATTGTTAAGATGTTACAGAAAAACCCATATGAACTTTTTGGCTAACCCAATAATACCACAGGAAGAATATCTCCTCAATAAACTATTAACTACTATATTAAGTTACTTTTGTCTTGTTGGGAAGTTTATTCCCACTGTTGAACAGCCTTTAAAAATAAAATGAATATAAAAGCAATTTGTGTTTTCTCATTTTTTGAATACTGCTAATAACAACAAAAAACTATGAAATAATGAGTTTTAAACATAGGCTTTCTTTCCTAAGTTTGGATTTTAGAAGAAATAAAATATTGACTATTTAGAGAAAGTGAAGTCCCTCAGTTGTGTCTGACTCTTTGCGACCCCATGGACTGTAGCCTACCAGGCTCCTCCATCCATGGGATTTTCCAGGCAAGAATATTGGAGTGGGTTGCCATTTCCTTCTCCAGGAGATCTTCCTGACCCAAAGACTGAACCCAGGCCTCCCACACTGCAGGCAGAAACTTTAGTTTTACCGTCTGGGCCACCAGGGAAGTCCATTGACTATTTAGGCCATATTAAAGTCAAACATGCAAGAATTCTTTTTTTAAAAAAAAAGTTCCCCCTACTCCTATTTTCTGGGCCAAAGAGAATACTTCTGCTAGAAAAAGGTAAAACATCTGTGCTATGTGTATAAAATTATAAAAGTAGTATGAAAGATTTCAAGTGCAATTATATGTAAGAAAAATTAATACTTAAAATATTTGGGGGGGCACTTTCCTGGTGGTCCAGTGGTTAAGAAGCCACCTTGCAATGCAAGGTACTCAGGTTTGATCCCTGGTCTGGGAAGATTTCACATGCTGTGGAGCAACTAAGCCCACACGCCACAACTACTGAGCCCGCATACAACAACTGGAGAATCTGTGTGCCGCAACGAAAGATCCCGCATGATTCAAGAAGGATCCCGTGTGCTCCAACTGAGACCCAACGCAGCCAGTCAAGTAAATACATATATAAAAGTATTTTTTTCTTTC
Source organism: Cephalophus harveyi (assembly GCA_006410635.1). NCBI lineage: Eukaryota > Metazoa > Chordata > Mammalia > Artiodactyla > Bovidae > Cephalophus > Cephalophus harveyi. The sequence goes on from SJYT01008732.1 coordinate 88,494, forward strand.
CTCCACTCTATTCTAAAACCTACCATTTATTCATGTTTATGACCATTACCGAAGTATGATGTAGAATACATACACAGATGTGACATGGTACTTTTTCTCAACAGGCCTATCTCCAAGTAGTGCAGGGAGAAAAAACAATGATTTCAAGGCAAAATGAAATGAGAAGTATCAAAAAAGTGCAAAGAGGCTAGTGGAAATGAGGAGATAGGAGTAATTCATTACAACCAACAGAAAATAGGTAAGGCTTTTTGGAAGAAGAGGCAGTGGAGCAATCTTAAATGGATGAGTAGTAATTTGATAGGACACTAGAAGTGAGCAAAGTATATGGTTTCATCTGTGTTTATAACAAACTAAAGCTGTGTCGTGAAAATGCATACTGTGTTTAGGGAATAACAGTGAGTAATCTAGAAAGGTAAAGTACACGGTGAGGGACAAAACAAGAAAAACCAGCTGGGGCCAGGTCACAGGAGGCCTGGAACACCATGCTTAGGAGTTTGAAATGTGTCCAGTAGCAATGATAACACCATTAAGGACTTTTGAGCAAGAGTACTGTGATCTAATCAGCACAGGAAAAATAAATGGTTGAAATCCTAATGTTAAATAGATTAGACTGAACTTTAATAAAGGTGACCAAAAAAGGGAAGAAAGGGATAAATATTAAAAACTAGAAAGGATTACTAAAGGAAAAAAAAATAAGATGATTCTGAAGTTTCTGGTTTGCTTATAGGCAGAGCACTGGTTTTGAGAGGAGGCAAACATATTTTCTGTTAAGTTGGATAGTACAGTAAGCTGGTCAGTAGTATAGTTTTACACATATTCACCATGAGACAAGACATCATTAAACATACTGAGTATGTAGTACATAGCCTGATCTCAATATATCAACCTGAGCAGAAATGGGGGTGTTCGTTCCTTCCTCTTTACTCTGATTTCCTTTGAAGCATATTCTCTATTTGGTTATTTAATTACCAGCACTGCAAGTTCTCAACTCAAATTTTAACTTTTTTTTTTCTTGAGAAATTTCAATCATACTCACAACATTAGTTACATTACCCAAATCTCTATATCTCTAAGTTTTCATGGGCTTCAGTCTCATATACACTGTCCACTTAATGTCTCCCTTGAAGGTATGGCAAATGTACCCCAAAACCAACTCATTCTTTTCTCATTTTCATTCTCAAAACTAATTCATGTCCAAATCCAAACTCATTCTTTCTGAGCTAAAACAAATTTTATGTCTGCGGTCCTTATCTCAGAATGGTAACAACATTCACCCTATCATGCTAGCTGGAAATACAGAAATCAATGCCAATACTTTCTTCTCCCCCATTTCCTCATATTTGGCTTATTCCTTTTTCCTTTCACACTGTTTTATCTCAACTATGACCCTTTCCCCCAGCGCACACTGCTCAGCCATCATCATCAACCCTCCTCAAAACCATCCTACGTTCACTTTTGGCCTTCTCCACTCTCATACAGTCTGGGATGACACAATGTTCTAGAGATAGAGGCGATGGCAATGTGAATGTACTTAATGCCACTGAACTGTACATTTAAAAATAGTTAAAGTGGGGAATTTTAGGTTAAATAAGTCTTACCACCAAAAAAAAAAGAAAAAAAAGATGGGGCAGAGAACAGAGAAGGGAGAACCTTGAAGACTGAAAGGAAAACTGTAGGGAGTGTTTAAGACAGGGTAAAAAAGATAATGCACTATCATTAAACAATAAATAAACAAGAAAAGAATGTCTCAGGAACACATGGTAGTTCACTCAAGAGAAGCTGAGTGTGAAGGAGCAGAAACTGTTGTTATGGAATACAATAGCCAAGTTTCTAGGAAGATGTGCCTTATCAAAAAATACATTAAAAAAAAAATCTTCCCTCCAACCTGGGAAAAGAGAGGTTTAGGACTATAAGCTTCAAACTTGAAACAGCCAAATTACTTTCCTTTAAATACATACAGTTATAGCTACTGCTCTGTGCACACAGCTGTAAGATCTAAGCACTGTTAAGCAGATCCAGTACTTGATTACACCTAGTTTCAATTCAAGAGTAACATCTTCTCTTACAGGCTCCTACTATCTTTAACAATTTTGTCATAATAAAGCAAAAAGCTAGTCACTCCAATTGCTATTTCTGAAGTGTAACAGCTTTGGTTTTCTCCACTATGTCTATCCCATACATTATTTTCTTATAATAACCATTGCTCACTACAGACAAATTACACTTTACTATATGCCAGTTTAACTGTGTACATTCCCCATGCCTCCCCTGACCACTTGCAGCTTACACCCTGAAAAAAAGAGCATGTACTTCGACAATAAAGCCGAAAAAAGTACTCTTAAGGACATAGCTGCCAAGAAAACACAAAGTGGAAAACAAAAACCTATTCCAAATTAGTAATCATGCATCAATCTTTTACTACATGAGTTTTCCTGGAAACTATTACTTTTTTTCATCTTCTGTTTTTGTTTTTTTGGCCATGCCATGCAAATTGCGGGATCTCAGTTTCCTGAACAGGAACTGAGCCCAGGCGCCAGCAGCGAAAACACTGAGTATTGACCACTAGACATCCAGGGAATTCCTGGAAACTGATATTCTTAAGAGAATGACAGTAATTCCAAGACAGAGTCAATAATATTTTTCCTATATTTCCAACACACCAGTATGCTACATTAAATAGTGACACATATATTTTATTAGCTTTGTGAATGCTATTAAACAACAGGGCATAAAAGCAATTTAAAACCTAAAATGACAAATAAAAAAACAAAGCAAACAAAAAGATAATAGGCATGAATACATTTACTAATCACTACCATGAGCCAGAAAAACATGCAAGGCTCTTTCATAAGCATGATCATTTAATCCTTAAATAACACTTATAAGGTTTCATCATCCTTATAAGAAAACTGATCTCAACAGAGTTAAGTAATTCGCAGGGTCATAAGCAACTAAGTGACAGAGTGAGAAGGAGGTCTCTAAGGTTCTCCATCTGATTCTTTCTATCACATCAGAATTTCCCTGAGGCTGGTGAGATGATTTCAGATGATACCAGACAAAACATTTTTTAAAATAACCATTTGTTTTAGCTTACATTAGAAAAAAAACTTGTCATAAAATCCATTATTTCAAAGATATTTTTAGCATGAAGTTAAATAAATAGTCAGAGATTTTTTTTAAAAAAGAACTTATTAAGTAAATAACAGAACAGGGTTATGTGCACATGGCAAAACCTCACAACAGCATGCACAATGTGATCTGAAAAACACCACCAAGCAAGGAACTGCCTTCCTAAAAATATACCATTCAACATCTATCTGTTTTTTGATTAAAGAAAGCAAAGGGGTGAATTTACAAGAAAAATTACAGACATACCTGACATAGTTTGATCAAGTTTGTGGATAAGAGACTTTTTAGCACATTCAACATCAGGACTTGGGTAATCCAAAACTTGCCTGCACCAAACTAAAGGACTAACCGACTTCTGCATTGGTGTAAGTTTTTTCTTTGGTGATGAATATAGCCTAGGAGAAAACAAAAACCAAAAAAGACTAATGTTAGTTACTAAACACAAGGTTATAAAATAAGGGATCTTTTGAACAGATTTGAATTGAGGGATGAGAAGTAAAAAAATGATGGAGTATTTTTAAATCACCCACATCTACTTTCTACACAGGAAGAAAATATTATAACCATCAATACAAACCCAAATCTCAACTATTAAGTGAACTCAAAGAAGGCCAACTGTCCAGTCCTAAAGTGTATCTTATTTTTTCTTTTATTCTCATTCAAAAACTATGAGGAAACATGTTTTTACAATAGTTTATTCTGTTTTCATAGTTCTTAACTCCCTAACATAACCATATCATTAGGTCTTGTCTAGAATGCAGATAAATACCTTGCTTTCCAATTCCCAGTTCCCTTCCTACCACAAACCACACGAAAATTTATCATTAGCAATTCATTCCTTTTACTTAAGCAGCAGCCCTCTGTAGCCCTCTTTTCAAATGATGGTACATTAGAAAAAAGGAATAATTTAAAAAATCCTTAATAACAATATGATCCAATTTACTACATTACTTCAGTTTCAGTAAAGCAGAAAGAAGATGTATTTTATAAGTTCCTGGAGAAGGTATATAAAGACAAAAAAGGTTCAAGAAAACCGGAGACTTTAATTTCCTAAGTGACTTTAATTTCCTAAGTGTTAGTCGCTCAGTCGTGCCCAACTCTTTGGGACCCCATGGACTACGGCCCACCAGGCTCCTCTGTCCATGAGATTTTCCAGGCAAGGATATTGGAGTGGGTTGCCATTTCCTTCTCCAGGGCATCTTCCTGACCCAGGGACTGAACCCAGGTCTCCTGCACTGCAGGCAGATTCTTTACCGACTGAGCTACAAGGGAAGCCTACTTGATTTGTTTTTCCTCACATGAGTTCAGATAGTATCAACTGATGTACATTTCAAATGTGACTCTACAGGAAAAATGTGAAGTTAATTGGACTCTAACCAGAGTGTTTCCAAATTAAGACACTTTAGGTGAAATTTATGATGTAAACAAAATTATTATATTTCCAATGGATGTGATGTAAAATCAGCTCCTTTTTTGGGTCCTACTGACACAAGAAGGATGGGGAAAGGGAGACAAAGGGCCCCATTTCCCACTGCTTCCTTGTCTTGTTGATGCTGGATAGAGGTGAAAGTTCAGCTCTCTCACTGGGCTTCTATGACTTAAGTTTAACAGAAACAGGGTAATGAAGTAATACTTTTCAAATTTTATTGACAAGTGAAAACTTGATAATCTCAACCTACTGTAAATTATATTAGCCATCAATAAATTGGCTGTGTCCATCAGAACACAGCCCCTCTTGATTAAACTATGTATTATTATGCAAGAAATTCAAAAGTATCAGAGTGAAAAAAATGTTTTCAGTATGCAAACAGTTATTTTAAAGAAGTCTATGTGTTTGTAAGAGATGAGCAAAGGAGATAATACGTATAATTATTGCAAGCACTTTTGTTTGGGGTTTTCTTTAAACTTTAGGGTTAGGGAAACACTTGGTTTTGCTAAAGAGGCATTCAGTTACATGCTACATACAATACAGATTATATGTCCTGTGGCAGGTTTAAAAGTACTATGAAATATCAACCAAAGGTTCCCTGACTGAAAAATAATTTGGTGCCAATATTATATGGGCCAAAGTGTTTTATTTTTAGGGATCATTTTAGTGATGGGACACTGAAATAAGAGAACAGAGTGGCAGAACATAGTTTGCACACATAAGGGTTAATGAATCAGCTTCCCCCTTTTCATCACTTGAGGAATAGACAGTTTGCTACATTATCTTTTATCTGTTAACAGAAGGCAAGGGCATTCTCTATTGCCACTAAGGGGATTAAATATAGGATCTGTAGGGAGAGAAGTAGTTTATATATGTAGCATCAGGAGGACTTGGTGACAGATTAATGATGAGGGTAGGAAATAAAAAAGATGGAGGAATCCAAAATTGTTCTACAGTTTTTAGCTTTTTGTGACTGAAAGTATTACAGTGCCACTAACAAAAACAGGAAAGCTACCATTCGTGTGGTATAGGGGAGATCATGTTTTAATAGATTCTGAATTATTGATGCTTTATTCATTTATAGTAGTTTCTGTATTTTTAAGATGCTAAAAGTACCTGCTACTGCTACTGCTGCTAAGTCGTGTCAGTCGTGTCCGACTCTGTGCGACCCCATAGACAGAAGCCCAACAGGCTCCTCTGTCCCTGGGATTCTCCAGGCAAGAACACTGGAGTGGCTTGCCATTTCCTTCTCCAATGCATGACAGTGAAAAGTGAAAGTGAAGTCGCTCAGTCGTGTCCGACTCTTAGCGACCCCATGAACTGCAGCCCACCAGGCTCCTCCATCCATGGGGTTCTCCAGGCAAGAGTACTGGAGTGGCTTGCCATTGCCTTCTCCGTAAAAGTACCTTACAACTTTTTTAAAAAGTACAACTTCTTCAAGATATAATTTACATACCACAAAATCAATCCATGTAATCTCTGTACCATAGAACCCATTGTATAATTTGATAAATTTAGTATTCAGTTATTCCAACCACCATCACCATGTAATTTTACAATTAGTTTATATCACCCTAAAAAGAAACCCCTTTTCTGTTTCTACCTCAAGCCCTAGGCATTAACTAATGTGCTTTCAGCTCCATGTCCTTTTCTAGACATTTCATATAAATGAAATCATTCAGTATTTTGTGCGTACGGCTTCCTTCATGTGAATTACCAAAGTCTGAAAGAAAGAGTGAGCACTGCTACCAATACTAAAAGAATTGTAAGGAATATCACAAACGACGTTATGCCAACAAAGGAGGTATGACAGATAAATTTCTAGAAAGATCCAAGTAATCAACTGGGACTCAAGAAAAAATTGAGACTCTGAAGAGATTATAAAAAGAATTGAATTAGTAATGAGGAATCTCCCTGCAAAGAAAAGTCCAGGCCCGATGCCTTCACTTATTCATTTTATCAATACTAAGGAAAAATAATGCCAGTCCTATACAAAATCTTTCAGAAAACAGATCTAACAGTGAAAGACTGAATGCTTCTCTGAAGACTGGGAACACAGTTAAGGATGTACAGTATTATCATCTCCATCCAGTGTGGTACTGGAATATCTAGCCAGTGCAATATGGCAAGAAAAAGAAATTCAAGGCATCCGTACGGAAAAGAAAAAGTAAAACTGTCTTTATTCACAGACAATATGATCCTGTACATAAAAAATCCTTTGTAGAATCTACTGAAAGCAAACAAAATCAACTAGATTTAGCAAGGTCATAGGATACAAAATCAACAGCTCTCCCTCCACAAAATACTTGTACTTCTATGTATCGATGAAGAATTCAAACATGAAATAAACAATTCCATTCACAACAGCATCAAAAAGAATACTTAGGAATAAATTTAACAAATGAACTGCAAGAGTTGTACACTGAAAACAATAAAACATTGCTGAGAGAAACTAAAGAAGTCTTAAATAAATGGGAGAGATGCACCATGTTCACAGATCTGAAGACTCAACATTAACATGTCAATTCTTCCAAACTGATCAACAGAATTAATACAATCCCTAAAATATATCATCAGACATTTTTATAGAAATGGACAGCCTGATTCTAAAAGTTACATGAAAATGTAAAGATACAGAATGGCCAAAAGGATTCTGAAAAAGAAAAGTCCTTTTTTTAAAAAAAAAATTTCAAAATCTCTGATCTTGCTCCCTTTCCAGTTCATTCCATATACTGCAGGTGAACTGTTTTCTAAAATATGAATCTATTAATATTACTCTACTAAAAATTCCATGCCAGTTTTTTAAAATATATGTTTATAGGCTGCACTGGGTCTTTTTTGCTGTGCATGCACATTCTCTAGCTGCAGTGAGTGGCAGTTTCTCTTTGTTGTGGTGCAAGGACTTCTCTTTGTGGTGGTTTCTCTTACTCTGGAGCATGGGTTCTAGGAGCATGGACTTCAGTAGTTGTGGCTCATGGGCTCAGCTGCTCTGCAGCACGTGGGATCCTCCTGACCAGGTATCAAACCCGTGTCCCCTGCACTGGCAGGCAGATTCCTAACCACTGGACCACCAGGGGAGTCACTGTGCCAGTTTCCTTTTGCCTTACAGGCTTTTCCAAAACACAGCTCCCATGACCCTTGAGACACAGCAATGATCTAACCGTTGTAGTACCTTTTTTTTTTTTTTAAGCTACATTTCTCACTCTCCTCCATCACTCCAATCTAAATAACAGCCATATGGTACTAATTTCTAGTCTTGAAAGCCCAATACTTTTGCTTCTAGGTCATCTGTATATGCTGTTCCCCTTGCTCAATTCCACTTTGGGCTTACCTTACCTTTCCCTTGTCCAACTTCAGCCAGCCCATTTACTACTTTCTACTGAATCTCAGTTTAAATGTCACTTTTTCAAAGGAACCTTCCTTAAGTATCTTTCCATAAGACTATATTAGGTGCCCCTCTATGTACTATATAGTGAAGAAAGGTGTTTTAACAGAGCATCTTTGCATCTACTTAGACATGGCCTACCAAAAAGAAAATTCCTCCTCTAACCTTCTTTGAATTACAAGAAACTTACTTTATTCATTTTTATCCTGTCTGAAGTTTCTGAGTTGGTATTTATAAGTTGGAGACCTGTAAAAAACTGTTAGCGGCAATAAAAACATTAAACATGGATAAACCTCAGAAACACTAAACTAAGTTAAAGAAGTCAGCCACAAAAGACCACATACTGCATGACACCATTCATATGGAATGTCTAGAATAGGCAAAAGTATGAGATGGAAAGTAGATTAGAGGTTGCCTAGGGATAGGAGAGAGGGTGGGGAAAGAGAAATGGGTAATGACTGCTAATGGGTATAAGAATTCTTTTGGGAATACTGAAAATATTCTAATCCAAGATTATGGCCATGATTGTACTATTCTGTAAACATACTGGAAATAATACTACAAACAGTTAAATTTTATGTAAATTCTATCTTAGTAAAGGTATTAAAAAATCTGTTAGAAATAATTGGCCTTTCAAGATATTGCATTTTCCCTTAATCAATACAAAGGAATTAAACACCATTAAATGTAATTTATGTATACTGCTAAAAAAGAACTAATAAAGATATAAGAATATAAATATTAGGAAACTGATCATTACAAATCATATTTTGACCCATACATCACACATGCCTGTATACTATGACTTGTGATTTTTTTACAAAATCTAAGAATATAACTATTTTGGAAGAGTAAAAATTTTAGTAATATATTTTAAAATATATATTATGGACCCTATACAAAAAATATCTACATGACCCAGAAAACCATGATGCTGTGATCACTCACCTAGAGCCAGACATCCTGGAATGCAAAGTCAAGTGGCTTGGAAGCATCACTACGAACAATAAGAGTGGAGGTGACGGAATTACAGCTGAGCTATTTCAAATCCTAAAAGATGATGCTGTGAAAGTGCTGCACTCAATATGCCAACAAATCTGGAAAACTCAACAGTGGCCACAAGACTGGAAAAGGTCAGTTTTCATTCCAATCCCAAAGAAAGGCAATGCCAAAGAATGCTCAAACTACCACACAGTTACATTCATCTCACACGCTAGTGAAGTAATGCTCAAAATTCTCTAAGCCAGGATTCAGCAGTATATGAACCATATGTTCCATATGAATCCATCTGGAACTTCCAGATGTTCCAGATGGATTTAGAAAAGGCAGAGGAACCTGAGATCAAATTGCCAATATCCACTGGATCATCAAAAAAAACAAGAATTCCAGAAAAACAGCTACTTCTGCTTTACTGACTAGGCCAAAGCCTTTGACTGCGTGGATCACAATAAACTGTGGAAAATTCTTCAAGATATGGGAATACCAGACCACCTGACCTGCCTCCTGAGAAATCTGTATGCAGGTCAAGAAGCAACAGCTAGAACTGGACGTGGAACAACAGACTGGTTCCAAATAGGAAAAGGAGTACATCAAGGCTGTATATTGTTACTCTGCTTATTTAACTTATGTGCATCATGAGAAATGCTGGGCAGGATAAAGCACAAGCTGAAATCAAGACTGCTGGGAGAAAAATTCAATAACCTCAGATATGCAGATGATACCACACTTATGGCAGAAAGCAAAGATAAACTAAAGAGCCTCTTGATGAAAGTGAAAGAGGAGAGTGAAAAAACTGGCTTAAAATTAAAAAGCTGGCTTAAATTTAAAACTTAAGTTTTTTTAAAAACTTAAAAAAAAATGTTTTTACAACATTCAGAAAACTAAGATCATGGAATTCGGTCCCCGAAATAGATGGGGAAACAATGGAAACAGTGAGAGACTGTTTTCAGTCAGTTCAGTCAATCAGTCATGTCCGACCCCATGAATCGCAGCACACCAGGCCTCCCTGTCCATCACCATCTCCAGGAGTTCACTCAGACTCACGTCCATCGAGTCGGTGATGCCATCCAGCCATCTCATCCTCTGTCGTTCCCTTTTCCTCCTGCCCCCAATCCCTCCCAGCATCAGAGTCTTTTCCAATGAGTCAACTTTTCGCATAAGGTGGCCAAAGTATTGGAGTTTCCTTCCAAAGAACACCCAGGGCTGATCTCTTTTAGAATGGACTGGTTGGATCTCCTTGCAATCCAAGGGACTCTCAAGAGTCTTCTCCAACACCACAGTTCAAAAGCATAAATTTTTAAGTGCTCAGCTTTCTTCACAGTCCAACTCTTTCACTCATTCATGAAAACTGGAAAAACCATAGACTTGACTAAACGGACCTTTGTTGGCAAAGTAATGTCTCCACTTTTCAATATGCTATCTAGGTTGGTCATAACTTTTCTTCCAAGGAGTGAGAGTCTTTTAATTTCATGGCTGCAGTCACCATTTGTAGTGATTTTGGAGCCCAAAAAGATAAAGTCTGACACTGTTTCCCCATCTATTTCCCATGAAGTGATGGGACCAGATGCCATGATCTTCGTTTTCTGAATGTTGAGCCTTAAGCCAACTTTTTCACTCTCCTCTTTCACTTTCATCCAGAGCCTTTTTAGTTCCTCTTCACTTTCTGCCATAAGGGTGGTGTCATCTGCATATCTAGGTTATTGATATTTCTCCCGGCAATCTTGATTCCAGCTTGTACTTCTTCCAGCCCTCTTTCTTTTTCTCTTTTGCTTTTTTTTTTTCATTAGAAACAAACTTTTATTTAAGGTAGAGACAACAGTGCAGAACAAAAACACCATTTCACTTTTACCTATAGACACAGCAGCCTTGGTGTTCAGCCTTTCAACTCTCCTTAAGTATCAGCATGGTCAGAAGGCAGGGCGTGGACAGGCGACTTACATAGAAATATGAAACAGAATGGTGATAACCACCCAAATACAGAGTTTTCAAGGCTCTTGGTTTTTAACAGTCATTTTCTAAGACTGTAATTTGTTCCCATCCTTCATTCTCTGTAGAATAGAAACCATTCTTCCCAAATGACACGGAAAGAAAAAAAAAAAAAAAAACCACACATATTTTTCTTTAAAAGGTTTGAAGAAATATAGTCATTAAAAAGAATGTAAATTATGCCTGAAAGTGAAAGTGAAGTCGCTCAGTCGTGTCTGACTTTTTGCGACCCCATGAACTGTAGCCTATCAGGCTCCTCCGTCCATGGGATTTTCCAGGCAAGAGTGCTGGAGTGGATTGCCATTTCCTTCTCCATCTCCTTTGCTTTTCACTTCTCTTCTTTCACAGATATTTGTACAGCCTCCTCAGACAGCCATTTTGCTTTTTTGCATTTCTTTTCCATGGGGATGTTGGGGGGCTCCAAAATCACTACAGACGGTTACTACAGCCATGAAATTAAAAGATGCTTGCTCCTTGAAGAAAAGCTATGAGCAAACTAGACAGCATATTAAAAAGCAGAGACATTACTTTGCCAACATAGATCCGTCTAGTTAAAGTTATGGTTTGGAAAAACCATATGTAGTCACGTACGTATGAGAGAGCTGGACTATAAAGAAAGCTGAGCGCCGAAGAATTGATGCTTTTGAACTGTGAGGCTGAAGACTCTTGGGAGTCCCTTGGACTGAAAGGAGATCCAACCAGTCAATCCTAAAGGAAATCAGTCCTGAATATTCATTGGAAGGACTAATTCTGAAGCTGAAACTCCAATACTTTGGCCACCTGATGCGAAGAACTGACTCACTGGAAAAGACCCTGATGCTGGGAAATATTGAAGGCGAGAGGAGAAGGGGATGACAGAGGATGAGATGGTTGGATTGGATCACCGACGCAACACACATGAGTTTGAGTAGGCTCCAGGAATTGGTGATGGACAAGGAAGCCTGGTATGCTGCAGTCCATGGGGTCACAAAGAGTCGGACATGACTGTGCGACTGAACTGACTATGGACAGTGACTGCAGCCAAGAAATTAAAACACGCTTGCTCCTTGGAAGAAAAGCTATTACAAATCTAGACAGCATATGAAAACGGAGACATTACTTAGCCAGAAAGGTCTGTATAGTCAAAGCTATGGCTTTTCCAGTAGTCATGTACAGTTGTCAGAGTTGGACCATGAAGAAGGCTGAGTGCCAAAGAATTGATGCTTTCAAACTGTGGTGCTGGAGAAGACTCTTGAGAGTACCTTGGACAGCAAAGAGATCAAACTAGTGAATCCTAAAGGAAATCAACCCTGAATAGTCATTGGAATGACTGATGCTGAAGCTCCAACACTTTGGCCACCTGATGCTAAGAGCCGACTCACTGGAAAGACCCTGATGCTGGGAAATAGTGAAGGCAGGAGAAGAAGGGGACGACAGAGGATGAGATGGTTGGACGGCTTCACTGACTCAATGGACATGAGTTTGAGCAACGCTGGGAGATGGTGAAGGACAGGGAAGTCTGGGGTGCTGCATGCAGTCCACAGGGTCACAAACAGTCAAACATGACTTAACGACTGAACAACAACAAGAAGTGATAATAATCTTCCCCCTACCAATTCTGTCCTCTGAAGTTATTAATATTTATAGTTTGTGTACGTTTCTCCTGACTTTTCTATACATACACATAGCAGACACATAATTAAAAGATGGGGGTAGATGGGAGACTGGAGATACTTTGCTGAATTTAAGATAACCACAATAATCACTTTTCATGTTGCAGTCAGCTGAAAGTAGGCTAATAAAGTTAAGATTTAACTTAAAGTAAAAATAAAAGCTGTATTAAAATTATTACTGAAAAACTTCTGCAGATTGGTGTGAAAACTTTTACATGCTAAGGAAAATCAGATTTGAATACCTCAAAATCATCCTTCTCTATTTACTGAGTAAGGCATACTCAAAGCAAAAGACTGGAGCCTCTGTCTTCACAAAGCTCAATATATATTCCCTGTAATAGTAATGACATTTCCAGACTATTAAGTATTTGATACTGAATAAAGTATTAGTTGCTCAGTCATGCCCAACTCTTTTCGACCCCATGGACTGTAGCCCGCCAGGCTACTTTGTCCATGGAATTTCCCAGGCAAGAAATACTAGAGCAGGCTACCATTTCCTATTCCAGGAGGCCTTCCTGACCCAGGGATCGAACTTGCATCTCTTGTGTCTCCTGCATTGGCAGGTATATTCTTTACCACTGTGCCATGTGGGAAGCCCAAGATTTTTTGTTCTACCACGTCTAAATATAATTTAATAAACTATTAGGATTGTGTTGCTGTTGTTTAGTTGCTTAGTCATGTCTGACTCTTTTGCAACCACTTGGACTGTAACCTGCTAGGCTCCTCTGTCCATGGGATTTCCCAGGCAAGAATACTGAAGTGGGTTGCCATTTCCTTCTTCAGGGGATCTTCCCACCCCAGGGACTGAATTCACATGTCCTGCAATGGCAGGTGATTTCTTTACCACCAAGCCACCCCGAAAGCACAGCTCTTATGAGATAGGTACTATTATAATCCCTGTTTTGTAAATGAGGTCACTGAAGCACAGTGAGATGAATGACTTGCCCAAGGTGACATAGCTGTTAAGTGGCAAAACCATGATTGCTTGAGAACAATTGCTCTTAACTATCATATTTTTCCAACTAATACTATTACTTTAAAAAATGCAAAAGATACTTATAAAGACTTCAATATAGTAATCATCCTAATGGCCTTCTGCTGTTCCTTGCTTTCTTCTAAGCCCTATGAACCACAAAATATAAAGCTGTAATTGATCCTACTATTACAAGGGAAAAAAATCACAATGCAACTGAAGAAAGTATCTTCAGTTTATATGTAATTATGCAATTGAAGAAAAGCATCTTCAGTTTATATGCAATAAAAGGCTTTTTTGAAATTTTAGTAAATAACAGTGGCAATTATTTGCAAGGCAAATTCATTAATAAAGTCTTAGAACAGTTTAGAAGCCCCAAAATGACATCAGCTGCAGGGTAGAATACAGATATAAATTGCTAGTATGTCAGCAAAACACAACATGGTGAATCAGAAAATGGCAGAGCAAGTAGAACAGACTGAAGAAAAGTTTTAAAGTAGTGAATCTCAAACTTCTGGACAGTGACATGCTACGCTTCCATTTTCATTTCATGAGTCTCTTGATTCTCATTTTGGTATGGTGTGAGTTTTTTAGTTTTAAGAAAATAAAAACAATTTTGATATTCCTTGGGATGCCACAAAACTGGGCTGGAAATTACTTCTTTAAAAAGGCAAACATCTAGTGTTGAGGCATAATCATGTACTGCTGAAAAACAATAGTAACCATAAGATCAACTGGGAGTGTAGCAATCAGAAAATGAGTTGTTTCTTTTTGAGAAAAGACATCAGAAGACTGGAAGTCTCAAACTATACCAGATGCTGCAAACTGTAGCAAAAGCATGTATCACATCTATAAATATTTCATGAAATGTGTGTGTGGTTCATATTGATTATCTTAAGAGTATTTTGCTTGTCAACAGCTAATTTTATCTGTGAAAGGCCTTAAACAAGACTTCAGCTGTTTAAGAAACCATGGTTCTTATGGCTAAAAAGTTAACTTTTAGCAAACGATATGTCCTTCAAATTCTAAATAATAATAATGTGTGTGTGTGTGTGTGTGTGTGTGTGTGTCAGTTGCTCAGTCGTGTCCGACTCTTTGCAACCCCATGGATTGTAGCCCACCAGGCTCCTCTGTCCATGGGATTCTCCAGGCAAGGATACTGGAGTGGGTTGCCATTCCCTTCTCCAGGGGATCTTCGCAACCCAGGGATTGAACCCAGGTCTCCTGCACTGCAGGCAGATTCTTTACCATCTAAGGCACCAGGGAAGCCCAATAATAATGTATACTGACTTTTAATGGTTTGTCAACCAAGCTTAGGTTTTTAAAATTAATATATATTTTTCTTAGTGTTGGGAAGGTTTCTGCAAAAATATCTGAGAAAAGATGTGAAAGCAGCAAGTTAGAATTTACTAAACACTGGTAACAAAGATTTATCAACATAATAAACACCAAACTGTCTGCTCAGAGAATCTATTTGCAGTATTCCTACAGGTTCTGAAATTAGATTTCTGAATTATTGTAAAATTAGAATATTTTGCCCACTTTGTGAAAACACAAATCAAAAAGGAATAGAAGAAATCAAAATATATATATTAAGATAAACATATATTCAAATATAAGGATTTAACCTCAACAATAGACTAGCCTAAAACATTAGGTAATTACAGTGCTAATATCTTTATGTTACATGACAGAGCAGGAAGAGTAAGTAATACATTATACTCTGCTTTTAGAACTAAAGTTAACATTAAGGCCAGTCCAGACATTCTCTTCTCTTTTTCTTTTGAAAAGATAGATATAGAAAGATAGGAATGAATATGTGATAGTTCCTTATTATTAAAGTGTACTGTATACCAAGATGGTTAGAATGCATAAAATACATTTTAGGAGGATGAGGGAAAGTATTTAACAATGTCCTGGAGAGAAAACCCAATCTAGTCCTCTACTGTTCAAGCCTGCAGTTGTATGTATACATAAAAGTTATACATATTTAACTCTCTGTCATATACAACTCCAAGCATCTCAGGGCCAGAAATATTCATATCATCTCTTATGGTCCACTCTTATTCCCAAAGATAACTGCCTGGCACACAGTAGTTTTTCCTAATGTTCAGAATATTACTATTTTATGACTTAGACATGTGTATGAAGCAAAGTTACTAAATCAGATACTTATTTCTGCAATACAGCACTAAATATTTCTGATTAAGTAGACAATGTAAGTATGCTTTAGTGCAATACTTGGGGTGATTTTGCCACTAGGAAACATCTGGCAACGTATGACATTTCTGCCTGGCCAGGGGTGTTGCTAGATATCATACAATACACAGGACAGCCCTCACAACATAGAAGTATGTGGTCAAA
>SJYT01008736.1:1741-56580 GCA_006410635.1 Cephalophus harveyi
GTAAGCTATTCTTTTTTTTTTTTATTTTTACAGTTTTATAATTCTATATTTACCTTTGTTCTTTTGTTCATTATTTTATTACCCATAAATATTTAAACCAACCAAAATTGAATATTAAAAAGTCATAATAAAATCACATATCTTCCCTAGCATATTATTTTGTTCCCAACCTTGAAGTTTGTTAATAAGCACAATCTGAAATAATGATAAAATATTAAGTCCTAGTCACCTTACCATCAATATTAAGAATTGAAAATAACAAAAAGACCTTGGTAATTCATCCTACTCTTTATATCATCTGCCATTTCTGAATTAATATATTTCATTTTATTATATGTCAATAGAACATTTGTTTTCAGCTCAGATGTAGAACACAATTGTGTTCCTTAGAGAATCGAGTTCAGAGAAGGCAATGGCAACCCACTCCAGTACTCTTGTCTAGAAACTCCCATGGACAGAGGAGNAAATAACAAAAAGACCTTGGTAATTCATCCTACTCTTTATATCATCTGCCATTTCTGAATTAATATATTTCATTTTATTATATGTCAATAGAACATTTGTTTTCAGCTCAGATGTAGAACACAATTGTGTTCCTTAGAGAATCGAGTTCAGAGAAGGCAATGGCAACCCACTCCAGTACTCTTGTCTAGAAACTCCCATGGACAGAGGAGCCTGGTAGGCTGCAGTCCATGGGGTCGCTGAGTCAGACACGACTGAGCGACTTCACTTTCTCTTTTCACTTTCATGCATTGGAGAAGGAAACGGCAACCCACTCCAGTGTTCTTGCCTGGAGAATCCCAGGGATGGCGGAGCCCAACGGGCTGCCGTCTGTGGGGTCGCACAGAGTCGGACACGACTGAAGCGACTTAGCAGCAGCAGCAGCAGCAGCAGCAGAGAATCGAGTTATTATTCAATAATTAGGACAAATTTCAGTTGGAATAATAACTTTCTTTGAAATAATGTAACAAGAAATATTATAAAATTTGGGTATTGCATGACTATTTTTAATAGGACCCAGAAATCTCATCTCTGATATATTTTGTAATTTAATGTCCTTATAAAGTGTATGGCTATATACAGATCTTCAGTTCAGTTCAGTCGCTCAGTTGTGTCCGACTTTTAGCGACCCCATGAATCGCAGCCCGCCAGGCCTCCCTGTCCATCACCAACTCCCGGAGTTCACTCAGACTCAAGTCCATTGAGTCAGTGATGCCATCCAGCCATCTCATCCTCTGTTGTCCCCTTCTCCTCCTGTTCCTAACCCCTCCCAGCATCAGAGTCTTTTCCAATAAGTCAACTCTTCACATGAAGTGGTCAAAGTACTGGAGTTTCAGCTTTAGCATCATTCCTTCCAAAGAAATCCCAGGGCTGATCTCTTTCAGAATGGACTGGTTGGATCTCCTTGCAGTCCAAGGGACTCTCAAGAGTCTTCTCCAACACCACACTTCAAAAGCATCAATTCTTCAGCACTCAGCCTTCTTCACAGTCCAACTCTCACATCCATACATGACTACTGGAAAAACCATAGCCTTGACTAGATGGACCTTAGGTGGCACAGTAATGTCTCTGCTTTTGACTATACTATCTAGGTTGGTCATAACTTTTCTTCCAAGGAGTAAGCACCTTTTAATTTCATGGCTGCAATCACCAAAATCAGTGATTTTGGAGCCCAAAAAAATAAACTCTGACCCTGTTTCCACTGTTCCCCCATCTATTTCCCATGAAGTGATGGGACCGGATGCCATGATCTTCATTTTCTGAATGTTGAGCTTTAGGCCAACTTTTTCACTGTCCACTTTCACTTTCATCAAGAGGCTTTTTTAGTTCCTCTTCACTTTCTGCCATAAGGGTGGTATACAGATCTTAGTACATCTCATACATTTTATTGACAGAGACAGAGTGCAAAAAGGAGGAAACTTTTTGTCTTTACTAAATGTCTTTACCAGGGCATAGCATCACCCTACTCACACATATTGTTCTAGGGATAGATGTTTAAAATGTCTTGAGTTAAAGAAACAAATATTTTTAACAAGGCATAGTATTAAAAAATGTTATTCTGCTCCTTAATAGGAGATGTAGTACAGACAGTCTACATTTCTTTAAATTAAATAACATGTATGTTTTTGCCAGTAAAGAGGACTCAGAATTGAAGCACATTACAAAAGTCAAGATTGAGTTTATTGCTAGGAAATGGAGCAGGAATGCTGATGATATTATGAACTTTTTGATCAAATGGCACTCAAAATGGGAAGCATTCCAGAACTTCTTTTCAAGTGGGGTTAAGTTGCTATATCTCTTGTGCATTCTGTCTGAGGTCAGTACTAGATAAATGACTCTGACATTACTGAACTAGCAAAACGATCTCAACAGAAGAGAATTTACAACAGAGACAAGATGATGTTGTGTTGGCATCTTGTAAAGGTGGACTGGTAAATGTAATTTCTATGGACATTCAAAGTAAGTTAAATGAGAAGAAAGTCCTGTCAAATAATATTATTTGTATTCCAATAAAATGAAATGTATTCCAATATAACAGAAAGATACAAATTGTGCCTAAAACATTTATATCAGAGTAGAAGTTAAGGACTTCACTGATGGTCTGTTGGTCAAGAATCTGCCTTGCAATGCATAGTTCTATCACTGGTCTGGGAAGACACCATGTGCTGTGGGGCAGGTAAGCCTGTGTGCCACATTGAAAGATCCTTCATGACACAACTAAGACCTAACACAGAAAAATAAACAAAAATAAGATAAAATAAATAAATAAAAATTCCAGCATTCTGGGGGGAAAAAAGTAGAAATTAAGGCTAAAAACATTATAAAGCAAGGAAAAATAAAATTACAATGGTTTTGCAAAATAGAAACAGTAAAATTCAGAAAGCAAAATATTCTTTCAGAGCAAAATATTCTTTCAGAACAAAATATGATGAAAACAAATTTAGCAGGAAAACAGTGAATAGAAAAAATGATACTCTTTATCTTTATATTCAACTAATATGGTGTTTTTCCTATATGTTTGAAATTGTACCTAAATTTTACACTAAATATGTAGAAAATAAAAGTCAAATAAGACTACTTAAGAATGATTTTTAAGAAACTTAAAGCTAAAATCATATATTATCTAGAAATAATAAACTAATACTTAAATTCTTTCAGTTCAGTTCAGTTCAATCCCTCAGTCGTGTCCTACACTTTATGACCCCATGAATGGCACCACGCCAGGCCTCCCTGTCCATCACCAACTCCCAGAGTCCACCCAAACCCATGTCCAGCGAGTTGGTGACGCCATCCAACCATCTCATTCTCTGTCGTCCCCTTCTCCTCCTGCCCTCAATCTTTCCCAGCATCAGGGTCTTTTCAAATGAATTGGCTCTTCAGTATACTGTTAAAATATGTGTAGATATTTAGATCTTTTTACTGAAAATGTAATGTCAAATTAAAAAAAGCTACAATTTAATAAATCAAAATATAAAACAAAATAATAAGCACATAGAACTTAATAAAAAGATGAAATTAATAGAGAATGTACCAAATGGAATGAGCAATAAATATGAATATGGTATTTTTTTAATTGAGTACCAAGCACCAGACTGATGATGCTGTTGAGTAATTGTCTAGCTATGCCCAATGTAGTGTGTCTATTTGTGGGATAATGAGAATTCAGAGGATCATTTGTGTTCTGCTAATTCTTTGAACTTATTTTACTAATAACGCCTATTTAGTATTTATATCACATGACATTAGTCATTTGTGTATTTGTGCTGGCTTTGTAAAATTCAACTGTAACAATCGAATATAACAATTCAGAGGCTTAATGAAAAAGAAATACTTATTTCTCTAAAATGTGACATTTCAAATAGCATGTGACTCTGGTTCACAGGGTTATTTATGGATCAAAATCTCATCTATCTTTCCACTGGCTTCTCAATATTTCATTTTTATGTATGAAACTGTTTTGTGGGTGTTTCCATGTTCTAGTTTATGGAAAGGGAAAGAACAAACCTGAAAATATTGTTTTTTTGTTTTTGTTTTTTGGGCCCAATGTAGATGCATACATCTCTTCTCATCTAACACTGAAAGTGAAAGTGAAAAAAAGGTGAAGTCGCTCAGTCATGTCCGACTCTTTGCGACCCCATGGACTGTAGCCCACCAGGCTCCTCCGTCCATGAGATTCTCCAGGCAAGAATACTGGAGTGGGTTGCCATTTCCTTCTCCGCATTGGGAAGAACTAAATCAAATATCTACAATTAGCTTTCATAACAGCGGGAAAATTCACAGCCAGTCAGCCCATCCCTGCTACAACTCTTACCAGGAAAGTGGTAGAGAATGGATCTTGATAAGCTCCCAGCCATCATACCAAAACAGTCATAGAAATGTTACAGGTTCTGAATGTTTCTAATCTTAGAGTAGATAGGTTTATGTGGTCACTTTATTTATTTTAAATATGTAAAATTAATATTTGAATAATTTTTAAAATTCAGAAAGTAATATGTTCTACCTATGACATTGTTTAATTTCTGGGAGATAACAAAATGCACAGTAGAAAAATGTTGACAACAATTTACAGAGGCTTTAGTTGAAACATATAGTTTAATTTTTAAATGGATATATATATATTCAAATTCATTAGAACTTAGTTCATCATACTGTATGAACTGCTATAGAACATGAAAAAAACTTCAAATTTCCTTTACGTTCAGAAAAATACATGATTATTTTATACTTATAAGTGAGAGAGGCAGTGAAATTCCTTAATTGCTGTTAGTGGCATATGGTTTATATATCTGGTCCTCCTATAGTTAGAAAAACAGTTGTTTTTCTAAATGTTTCAGTTCAGTTCAGTTCAGTTGCTCAGTCATGCCCGACTCTTTGCGACCCCATGAACCACAGCATGCCAGGCCTCGCTGTCCATCACCAACTGCTGGAGTCCACCCAAACCCATGTCCATTGGGTCGGTGATGCCATCCAACCATCTCATTCTCTGTTGTCCCCTTTTCCTCCTGCCCTCAATCTGTCCCAGCATTGGGGTCTTTTCAAATGAGTCCATTCTTAATATCAGGTGGCCAAAGTATTGGAGTTTCAGCTTCAACATCAGTCCCTCCAATGAACACACAGGACCAATCTCCCCTAGGATGGACTGGTTGGATCTCCTTGTAGTCCAAGGGACTCTCAAGAGTCTTCTCCAAAACCACAGTTCAAAAACATCAATTTTTAAGTGTTCAGCTTTCTTTTTAGTCCAACTCTCACATCCATAAATGACTACTAGAAAAACCATAGCCTTGACTAGATGGACCTTTGTTGGCAAAGTAATGTCTCTGCTTTTTAATATGCTGTCTAGTTTGGTCATAACTTTCCTTCCAAGGAGCAAGCATCTTTTAATTTCATGGCTACAATCACCATCCACAGTGATTTTGCAGCCCAGAAAAAGAAAGTCAGCCACTGTTTCCACTGTTTCCCCATCTATTTGCCATGGAGTGAGGGGACCAGATGCCATGATCTTGGTTTTCTGAATATTGAGCCAACTTTTTCACTCTCCTCTTTCATTTTCAAGAAGCTCTGTAGTTCTTCTTCACTTTCTGCCATAAAAGTGGTGTCATCTGCATATCTGATGTTATTGATATTTCTCCCAGAAATCTTGATTCCAATTTGTGCTTCCTCCAGCCCAGCGTTTCTCATGATGTGCTCTGCATAAAAGACAAATAAGCAGGGTGACAATATACAGCCTTGACGTACTCCTTTTCCTACTTGGAACCAGTCTGTTGTTCCATGTCCAGTTCTAACTGTTGCTTCGTTATCTGCATACAGGTTTCTCAAAAGTCAGGTCAGGTGGTCTGGTATTCCCATCTCTTTCAGAATTTTCCACAATTTATTGTGATCGACACAGTCAAAGGCTTTGGCATAGTCAATAAAGCAGAAATAGATGTTTTTCTGGAACTCTCTTGCTTTTTCTGACGCTGGGAGGGATTGGGGGCAGGAGGAGAAGGGGACGACAGAGGATGAGATGGCTGGATGGCATCACGGACTCAATGGATGTGAGTCTGAGTGAACTCCGAGAGATGGTGATGAACAGGGAGGCCTGGCGTGCTGCGATTCATGGGGTGGCAAAGAGTCGGACATGACTGAGTGACTGAACTGAACTGAACTGAACTTGCTTTTTCAATGATCCAGCAGATGTTGTCAATTTGATCTCTGGTTCCTCTGCCTTTTCTAAAACCAGCTTGAACATCTGGAAGTTCATGATTCATGTGTTGCTGGAGCCTGGCTTGGAAAATTTTGAGCATTACTTTACTAGCGTGTGAGATGAGTGCAGTTGTGCGGTAGTTTGAGCATTCTTTGGCATTTCCTTTCTTTGGGATTGAAATGAAAACTGACCTTTTCCAGTCCTGTGGCCACTGATGAGTTTTCCAAATTTGCTGGCATACTGAGTGCAGCTCTTTCACAGCATGATCTTTTAGGGTATGAAATAATTAGAATAGGGTTCTAAATGTTTAGTTGTTTTAAGAAAAATGCTAATGCATTGGAAGAACATATTCTACACTAAATAAAGGTGAACTTTTAAAAATTAAAGGAAAGCAGTGTAAATACATGTTCTCTTACAGAAGCAATTCTCAATTAATGCTTATAAATTAAAAAGCAAACTAGCCACTTTCTGTTATCCATGTTTTTTAAAGTAATGTTTACCATTAGGAAAAAACAGCACTTCACTTAGAGTGTTACTTCCTAACATCCTAACATGCCACATCTCCAGCTCAATTTTTCTTTTTCAGATCTGAGATCTCAGAGTACGTTTTTCTCCAGAGACCTCTAGTTCTTTCCCAAAATTCACAAGACGTTTTCTGCTATTCAAAATGCCAAACAACTAGGTGTCAATTTGGTCAGCTGGAGCAAAGAGTCAATGTGAAAGTAACAATCAGGCCCTTATTCACTTACTACAACAGTGTGAGCAAGAAGGAAGAAAAGCAAGGGGCCAGTTGCCCAATGTTCAATTTCCCCCACAGAATGGCACCGGGTAAGGGTCATGTAGATGTAACTCAGATATGGAGTATCTTCTTTTTGCCAGGGAACTCCCAAAAGGGTGATTGCCTGCTTATGGACCTGTTTGTCTTGGAAAGGCTAGGAGTAGAAAGCTAGTGAATCAAACTGGAAAAATCCCTTGGCTAGTTCCTCTGATACAGCCTCTGAATAGAGATGCCAGGATCAAGTACTTGAGTATGGCTGGTCTGGGGGTGGAGTAAAGTACTGAATCTTGACTCTAATACCCTGCAGAAATCTACAAGGCATTGTTGTGCACCAAATCTTGTGTGAGGTGGGCAGCTTCAAAGTGTGATTACCAATGGCTGAGCCTGAAATATCACCCAAGGATTCTGTCATACAGTAGACTCCTCAAAACCGCAACTAGGATTCTCTTAAACATGGATGTGATTCATCCTGATTTGCTCTGTGATTTATGCATTTATATCTTTCTTGGTCTTTATCATAGAAACTTTCATTGGTAGAAAGTTTTATTGTTTATCCACATCTGGTTCTCCTTTTTTTCCAGGAATACTGGAGGATTATGCTTGTTTGACCCCTGGAAGTTAGGCAGAATTCTGTCTGGTTTGAGAAGGGTGATGGGTATCAGTTCTGGACCAATATATTTTCAGTGAAGACTAGCCAGTGTTTTCATTCTTCACTGGGGAGATAAAGATTACATGTTCCAGATGGTATACCTAGAGGACATTGGGGCATAGTTTAAAAGTTTATCCCCTGGTTATAGTTGATTAAAATTTGCATTCAGCATTATGTTTAAAATTAAGCATTGTTTTCACACCACATTTGCTCTTTTACACACTATTTTAATGAGAGAAAAATTTAGTTTCTACTTCTCCCTCTTATATCACACATTTCCTCAAGAATCATTGTCTTTATTAGGAGATATTGTTACTAATGAAATATTTTTAAATCATTATTACTGTCTCCTCTAATATATTGGGAATCAGTTTATATATCATTTATTAAAAAGGGTGATTTAATGTCATTGATTGAAGAATGTCTTAGAGTTATGTACAATATAATGATTCAATTCAGTCGCTCAGTCATGTCTGACTTTGCGACCCCATGAATTGCATCACACCAGGCTTCCCTGTCCATCACCAACCTCCGGAGTTCACTCAAACTCACGTCCATCAGGTTGGTGATACCATCCAGCCATCTAATCCTCTGTCGCCGCTTCTCCTCCTGCCCCCAAACCCTCCCAGCATCAGAGTCTTTTCAACTCTTTGCATGAGGTGGCCAAAGTACTGGAGTTTCAGCTTTAGCATCATTCCTTCCAAAGAAATCCCAGGGTTGATCTCCTTCAGAATGGACTGGTTGGATCTCCTTGCAGTCCAAGGGACTCTCAAGTGTCTTCTCCAACACCACAGTTCAAAAGCATCTTTCTTCAGGGCTCAGCTTTCTTCACAGTCCAACTTTCACATCCATACATGACCACTGGAAAAATCATAGCCTTGACTAGAAAGACTTTTGTTGGCAAAGTAATGTTTCTGCTTTTGAATATACAATCTAGGTTGGTCATAACTTTCCTTCCAAGGAGTAAGGGTCTTTTAATTTCATGGCTGCAGTCACCATCTGCAGTGATTTCATAGCCTAAGAATATAAAGTCTGACACTGTTTCCACTGTTTCCCCATCTATTGCTACGAAGTGATGGGACCGGATGTCATGATCTTCGTTTTCTGAATGTTGAGCTTTAAGCCAACTTTTTCACTCTCCTCTTTACTTTTATCAAGAGGCTTTTTAGTTCCTCTTCACTTTCTGCCATAAGGGTGGTGCCATCTGCATATCTGTGTTTTTTGATATTTCTCCCGGCAACCTTGATTCCAGCTTGTGCTTCTGCACAGAAGTTAAATAAGCAGGGTGACAATATACAGCCTTGACGTACTCCTTTTCATACCTGGAAGCAGTCTGTTGTTCCCTGTCCAGTTCTAACTGTTGCTTCCTAACCTGCATATAGGTTTCTCAAGAGGCAGGTCAGGTGGTATTCCCATCTCTTTCAGAATTTTCCACAGTTGATTGTGATCCACACAGTCAAAGGCTTTGGCATAGTCAATAAAGCAGAAATAGATGTTTTTCTGGAACTCTCTTCCTTTTTCCATGATCCAACAGATGTTGTCAATTTGATCTCTGGTTCCTCTGCCTTTTCTAAAACCAACTTGAACATCTGAAAGTTCATGGTTCATGTGTTGCTGAAGCCTGGCTTGGAGAATTTTGAGCATTACTTTACTAGCGTGTGAGATGAGTGCAATTGTGTGGTAGTTTGAGCATTCTTTGGCATTTCCTTTCTTTGGGATTGGAATGAAAACTGACCTTTTCCAGTCCTGTGGCTGATGAAATTAAGTCTTGTTGAAGTGATTTAAGAAAAACAATAAGTTGAAGAAATGGTTAGCAAAATATATATGGACATTGGAAGTGAGAGAATTGAAATGGAGCCAACTAGATAAGTAGATTTGATCTAGGTGGAAAATAAAATTAAATTGAGAAGTAGTTATATTGATTCCAGAGAGCCTCAATAAGTCCACTTAAAAGCATATAAAAAAACTGAATGGACTATTTAAGGTATAGATGATCATGAAATAAATTCACTTTGAAAAAGAAGTATAATTGATGTGCCCTGCATTAGTATATGGAGAAGGCAATGGCAGCCCACTCCACTATTCCTGCCTGGAAAATCCCATGGATGGAAGAGCCTGGTAGGCTGCAGTCCATGGGTTTGCTAAGAGTTGGACACGACTGAGAGACTTCCCTTTCACTTTTCACTTTCACACTTTGGAGAAGGAAATGGCAACCAACTCCAGTGTTCTTGCCTGGAGAATCCCAGGGATGGGGGAGCCTGGTGGTTTTCGGTCTATGGGGTTGCACAGAGTCCGACATGACTGAAACGACTTAGCAGCAGCAGCAGCATTAGTATATAAAGTACAAAATTTTGAATTAATGAAACATGCATTAGAAGATGATATTTTACCTTTAACATGATTTTAACTTTGTAATATTCTCTTTGAGGAAGAGACTTGATGGGATTTATCAAAACAATATAGTATCAATAATGATATAGCAATGGTGATGAATGTATTTTAGAAAATTGGTAATTATCAGAATAGTTGATAAACAGGAGTGGCATTGATGAATTCAAATTTATATTCATTCACAACATAATTAATCCTGAATAGATAACTTTAAGTCAATGTAATTCAGCTTAAACTAAAAGCCTTTAATTGAAATATCTCTATACATAGCCATAATACTGTCTCTTATACACTTATGAATTAATGCGATTTTATACATTTCATAACATTTTCAAAAGAAATAATGTATCTAAAAAGTTTAAAAATCTAGTAATATTATGCATAAAAACCAGGCTAACTCGAAATCTTTCCCATTGGGTATTCATTATTTACAAGGGCCAAACAAATCTGAAGCAAGAGCAGAAAACAATTTATGATTACATGTTTTTCCCTAGGGCATCATTATGACACAAACCCAGTAATACACACACACACACACACAAAAGAAATATTCCTAGCAACATCAGTTTAGGTCATTTTTCTAATCCTCATGAATGACAAATTCAAAGACTTTCAACAATGGGACATGTACTAGAGGGAAATGTTGGAAGGAAAAGTGAAAATAAGAATCATCATTGAATTTTCACTAACGTTTTTCTACAATTTGGATGAAAACTAAATGGGAATTTTTTTAAATAGGTTATTTGTGCCAGAGATTTTTTTTTTAGATAACTTTAGTTCTATCAGTATTCTTCATTTATGTATAAATATTTTTATATATTTTATGGATTAATTTGCTGGGTACTGTTTATGCTGTTTTTAATGTGAACTAGAAAAATGGAAAGAACGGGAAAGGCATGCCAGCAGGAAGATGAAGATATCTATTTCCACATGAACATCATTGACATTGACTCTGTAAACCATAAAGAGAAATGTCAACAACAGATGCCCTTGAAATGTCTCTGGCACAGGGTCATCACTAATAAGCTCTGCAACAATACGACAAATCTATATGTCAATATATCAAAAAATCTACTGTCAAATGTCTATCAAGAAAGAAATTTCTTTCAACATTCGTTAATAAAAACTCCATCAACTATGAATATTTTACTTCCCTTGGAGGAGTGTGATATTTTATGAGAATTAAATATTTTACAAGTAAAATAAAATATTGTAAATAAAATAAAATAAAATATTTCCAAGTATATCTTTATTTTGAACACTTATTTTTTAAAAAAAGTTTTTTATTGTAAAGGTATACTTTCTGTTGTCCTAATTGGAGTAGAGAATTCCTACTGGCATGTAGTGGCCTAGTGCTGTGAGTGTTAGTTGCTTAATTGTGTCTGACACTTTGTGATCCTGTTGACCCTCCAGGCTCCTCTGTCTATGGAATTCTCCAGGCAAGAATACTGGTTTGAGTTGCAATTTCCTTCTTCAGGGGATCTTCTTTACCCATGGATTGAACCTGGATCTCCTGCACTGCAGGCACATTTTTACCAACCAAGCCACCACCAGGGAGCATCCTATGTTATACAGAGAAGATTCAGTAGCAAGGGGTTATCCCATCAAAAGAGTGATATGGTGGACAAACTTTAACTCTTGACTTTGACTTAACACTTCTTTCTTCATATGCCTGTGTTCTATCATTAAGAAATTCAGTAAAATCTTTTAGGTATCTATCTATATAGGGCTTCCCTGGTGGCTCAGATGGTAAAGCGTCTGCCTGTAATGAGGGAGACCTGGGTTTGATCCCTGGGTCGGGAAGATCCCCTGGAGAAGGAAATGGCAACCCACTCTAATACTCTTGCCTGGAAAATCCCATGGATGGAGGAGCCTGGCAGGCTACAGTCCATGGGGTTGCAAAGAGTCGGACACGACTGAGCAAGTGAACTGAACTGATCTATCTATATATTCAATCTATGGTTTGATAATGTACCCTATAAATAATTACATACTATATAAAGCAGTCCTCATTTGTATATGATTTAGCAGTACCTTTTGCGAGCATGTTATGAATAAGGATTATATTTGCGATCTGCTTATCACTTGTAATACTAAGAGTACGCTCAGTTTGTTGTGCTTTTCTTTTTCCTGTGTTATTCCATTTTTATTCTCAAGTTTCATGAATACCACAGACTTTCATGACAGTAAATAAAGTCTTAGGAAGATATATTTGTGTTGTGGGAAAAAATAGTGACTGTGTAAGTATTTAGCTCACAGTGTTTTCTGAAATTCTGCGAGCATCTTAGTCTCACTTTCCAACAAGGGAGAAACACACCTAACCTCACACTCAGTCACCAGGAAAATCAGGTATCCACTGGCAGCAGTGAAAGAAATTTAAAAAAAAAAATTAAGGAAATTTTAATAATGGGCTACATATCCTGTTTTGTGTTAAGACAAACTCTATAGACTTCCATCTTTGTGGACAAATCAAGCCTGGTTTTTCATACAAGCCACAGCCATCTTGCTTGAAAATGAAGACCATTTTAGAACATTCCTATTGGAGACATCCATGGCAAATCAGTCTGCCATCAAGCCTTCCAGAGACTAACCCTTCCATATTTCCCAGTGCATTTTATTACCCTAAGTCCTTAGTATTTTCTGGATAAACACGTGAGGAATGGCAGCCTCTGAAAGACAAAAGACTTTATCTGAATTTCAAAGGTCTAAAGTTTTCAAGCCTCAGATTTGCTAGATCTCCTTACTCCATAAATGAGCATTACTGGACAAAGACGTCTGTTGCAAGACTTACGACAGGATAGTATTTTGAAGTTCTAACAAAATCAAGATCAAGGACAAGTTTCCTTTTTAACATTTCTTGAAAATGTATGTAGACAGAGGATAGTACCAAGTGAAAAGGAAAGTATTAGAAGATAGGCGACAAATAAGCCTCATAAAAGATGTTTGGAGTGAATATTTAAAGTTTGAATCCTTTTTTTTTAAATCTTTTGCCTCTGTTCATGAAAGCATTGGAGAAGGAAATGGCAATCCACTCCAGTTTCTTGCCTGGAGAATCCCATGGACAGAGAAGCCTAGTAGGTTACAGTCCATGGGGTCACAAAGAGTTGGACACGACTGAGTGACTTCACCTCACCTCACCTCACCTCATGAAAGCATTTACTCAGCAAATATATTGTGGCATCATTCTGGGTAATAGTCACTCAAAAGCAAATTTTGCATAAAAACACAAAAAAATACAAGCCCTAAACCAGACGAATGGAGAAGGCGATGACACCCGACCCCAGTACTCTTGCCTGGAAAATCCCATGGGCGGAGGAGCCTGGTAGACTGCAGTCCACGGGGTCGCAAAGAGTCGGACAGGACTGAGCGACTTCACTTTCACTTTTCACTTTCCTTGGAGAAGGAAATGGCAACCCACTCCAGTGTTCTTGCCTGGAGAATCCCAGGGACTGGGGAGCCTGGTGAGCTGCCGTCCATGGGGTCGCACAGAGTCGGACACGACTGAACCGACTTAGCAGCAGCAAACAAGACGAAAATGCAGTGATACTGAAGCATGGCCTTCTACTCATTATCCTTTGAATAATAATTTATTTCTAGTGTAACTTTAACTATATATTAAATATTTTTTGACAACAAATGTTATATTTGGATATATTATCTGGATTTACTTTAAAGAATGTTTTAAATAATCAATATTATATATTTTGAAAATGTCAAATCTAAAAAAAAAAAAAAAAGCTCATGACTGTTTCTTCTAAATGTTATAAAGCTATCAGTAGGTTTTTAAATTTTTTTATCTCCTTACAGAGAATTAGAATTTTTTTAATCTACACATCTATTTTCAACTAGTGCCGTGAAAATAAACAAGTAATCAATTTTTTTAATATATAGAATAATTCAGTTATCCAAGTTTCAAAGAGTACATACATTTATCCTCTCTTCAAGGATAGAATAATAAAACTCATACAGTTTGAGTGCCCTGCCCAAAAGTCTTCTGTAAAGCTTATTCCCAATGATCAACAGGTTATTTTTCCTCTCATAAAAGACTTGATAATAAAGAAGTAAGTTTTTGAAGCAATAAAATTTATGTCCTGATATTTGCTTTTGTATAAAAGAAGAACTTCTTGACTCAGTAGATTAATTTAGTAGCTATCATGCTGGAATTCATCCTCCATAACATCCTTTATCTTGTAATCAGTAGAAAGTGGCTGTTCAGACATTCTACTTAAAATGTCAAGCAGAGATATAAAGGGTAGAAGATATGAAAGTAGTAAGGCTTCTTTGAATGGTTATTAAACAATGATTATTTACAATGTGCATATGCAAGCAGGTATAGTAAAAATATGCAACTAGTTACATTGTTGGGCTTCTTCCATATGAAGCCAATTTAATATTTCAAGCTTCCCTGATGGCTCAGATGGTAAAAATCTGCCTGCAATGAATGAGACCAGAATTTGATCCCTGGGTTGGGAAGATCCACTGGAGAAAGTGAAAGTGAAGTCACTCATTCGTGTCGGACTCTTTGCGACCCCAAGCTCCTCCGTCCATGGGATTCTCCAGGCAAGAATACTGGAGTGGGCTGCCATTTCCTTCTCCAGGGGATCTTCCCGACTCAAGGAATACAAGAATCCAAGTACTAACATCAAAGATTTCAAGGGAGGAAAGGAAGCCAGGAGGTAGGAAGAAGGGGGAGGAGGCGGGAGAGCAGAGGCAGCAACCCATGTATTCTTGCCTGGAAAATTCCATGAATAGTGGATCCTGGAGGGGTACAGTCCATGGGGTTGCAAAGAATTGGACACGACTGAGTGACTAACACTAGAGTAACACTAGAGTTAGATCACTGGGCTTCTTCTGTAACACTGATAATATGAAGTCAGTTGTAATATTCCGAGAACAATGTTGAGGGTTGAATCAAATACTGAACAATCTCTGTAAACTCTAAGAACCTGTTAATATTTAGTAATGTTCACAAAATATCGATTTTTCTTAAATAGTCCTCCTTCATTCTATTTACTCCTTTATAATGTGACTTTACAGTTTGTCCCCTAGACAAAGAGAGTGCTTCCTTGCCTGTTAACTTTGGGCTAATCATAAGGCTTGCTTTGGTGGACAGGATGTTACCCCAGACTTAATTTGTAAACAGAGACTTGAAATATGCCTATGTCAATGAGCTTGCTCCTTTCTCTTGTTCCATCTTATAATAAAAACTTATCCTTGTCTGGTCAATTATCAAAAATAAATAAATAGATAAGACTTGTAAAGCAGATTTGGGTCCAACGTGGAGATTGGAGCCAAGTCCAACCTAGACCAGCCAACAATCAATGGAAACCCAGATGTACGAGAGTAATGATCATTGTTTTAAGTTAATGAGATTTGCACTGGTTTGTTCACAACATTGTTGTCACAAATAGAGCTAATGTTTTCTGTCTTTATTTTATTAATGAGAGTAAAAATAGAGAATTCTTTTATAAAGAGAAAGAATATAAAATTAGAGATCCTGCAAGTAATTAAAACACAGTCCATTGAATCATTACTAGAACCCTTCAGCCTCAGTGCTGTATTTTGTCCTGTTAACCTATCTTAATGGTTCTTAATAGTTTTTGACCCATAGTCATTAAGTCACTATGATGTTTTCATGATGAACATCAGTTTGCTGAGAATGACGCTGAATAGCCAGTCTATCATGGTTAGTCTCTATCTCTAGGTCCTGTTGTCATGTCACAGAAAATAGTAAAATGATACTGTTCAAATTTTAAAACTGGAAAAAATTCACGTACATCTGAGACATCTATTGACACAAAGCAAATGTATCTAGTATGAGGGCTTGGTAATTATAATGGTCATAATAAAACATGTTAGTGGGTTAACAGATGTACAAGTTATGTAAGAAATGAGATGACATTACCTTATCCTTAAAGTGTTTAAACTGATAATAAAGCTAAGTATAATTTTTAAATTTTTCTAAAAATGAAAAATGAAGTTGATCAAAGAGCACAAAAGCTAACAGAAGAGGCCTGGTGATTAATTACCTTCAGATGTTCTTACCTCTCCTTGGCTAAAAATTAAATAGAAGAATGCTGTGTCTGAACTGAGTTGTTTTCACATTCATATGTTAAAGCCCTCACTTCTAGCATCTAAGAATAGGAAATAGAGCCTTTAAAATTTAATTAAGTTAAAATAAGGTCATTAAGTTGCACCTTAATCCAATTTGACTGGTGTCCTTACAAGAGAAGGAAATTTGGACACAGAGAAACACTAGCAATACACACACACAGAGGAAAGATCATGTAAGGACACAGCAAGAAAGTGGCCATTTGATAGACAAGGACAAAGACTTCAGGAGAAACCGAACCTCAGGACACCTTTATCTCTTAGACTAGGAGAAAATGAATTCCTTTTGTTTAAGCTGCGCAGTCTGTGATACTTTGTTTTGGCAGCCCCAACAAACTAATACAAAAAGGCAATGTAGAATCATGGTGGCCCAGGCAGGCAAGAGGTGGAGCCATGAGGAAATGTAACCGCTGAGAGTTCCAGTGCAATGCTGAGGAGGTGATGTCTCTCTTCCTCTCATTCTTCATTCTAACCCTCCTTGCCAGTCAGAGGGGAAAATAAACTTGCCTATTCCATAGCTTGGAGAAGACAATGGCACCCCACTCCAGTACTCTTGCCTGGAAAATCCCATGGACGGAGGAGTCTGCTAGGCTGCAGTCAATGGGGTCGCTAAGAGTTGGACACGACTGAGCGACTTCACTTTCACTTTTCACTTTCATGCATTGGAGAAGGAAATGGCAACCCACTCCAGTGTTCTTGCCTGGAGAATCCCAGGGACAGGGGAGCCTGGTGGGCTGCCGTCTATGGGGTCGCACAGAGTCGGGCACGACTGAAGCGACTTAGCAGCAGCAGCAGCAGCAGCATTCCATAGCTTCATACAGAGTTTCAGGAACTCTGTTAATTAGCTTCAGATAAAATTGGAATACCTTGTTTACAATGAGAGTGTTCCTCAAAATTCATCAGGCTTAAGTCCTAATGTAAAATGTACTCTCATTTTCATTGCTTTTTAGGCAGCTTCAGCTTTAGAGTTGATCTCTTCTATCTAGGTAATTCAGAAGTGTAAGTCTTAATTTGAAAATAGTAATGTGCATGCATGCTGAGTCATATCTGACTCTTTGCAACCCCATAGACTGTAAGCCGCCAGGCTCCTCTGTCCATGGACTTTTCCAGGGAAGAATACTGGAGTGGGTTTCCATTCTCTACTTCAGGGGATCTCCCGACCCAGGAACCTGCATCTCTTCGTCTTTGATTCTTTTAACGTAGCCTTTATAATTAAAAACTGTTTTTACATTAGTTGTCATTGCTGCTGCTGCTAAGTCGCTTCAGTTTTGTTCGACTCTCTGCGACCCCATAGATGGCAGCCCACCAGGCTCTTCTGACCACAGGATTCACCAGGCAAGAATACTGGAGTGGGCTGCCATTTCCTTCTCCTAGTTGTCGTTATCTGTTCTAGTTATTTTGTCTCTTTCTTCATGATTTTTACCTTTCTGAAATTTTAACCTAAGTTTTATGATATTTCTTCCATTTAATCTTCCATGTAAAAGTTTATCCATCCAATAGAGAAAATTCTTTCAATTTATCTCCTGCTCATTTTCAGGAAATATGTATTTCTTAAATTCCACAGACTGTTTTGTGCTATAAAAGTACTCCCTGACAATACTGAGCGTTGCCATTTATGTGAAATCCTAGAAAACAGCCAAGGTTAAGAAATTTTCTCACCCTTTGTGTTCTAAAAAAAGGGTTTGCTGCAAAGGACTTACATCCCTGTATAATTTCAATAAAATTCATGGACACCTCCATGTGTACTTATAACAAGACCAGACAGAGATCCTTCAAATTCTCATTCTTTGTCTCATAAATGATAGGCTGATCAAACGGAACAAAACACTTTTTAAACAAACTCTGATTAATTTTCTCTCCTTGCCAAAGGTACCTGAACTTTGACCTACCTTCAGCCTGAACCAGCGTACCTACCCTCCTCAGCCTCCCCAGAGAATAGGCTGGTGTTCAGGAAAAACATTCTCTGATCTTCTGTCCAATCATGCCCCTTCCATCCATCCATCCCACTTGCGCATACTTGGTTCAGTCTAACCTTGTTCAGTTCACTCTATAAAAGAAAAACCCTTGAGACACTTATTGATATTATGATCAGAATAATCTCCCTGCTGCAATAGTGCCACTCCCATGTTGAGATAGTACCTTTCTTCTTGGAATATCCTTTCAAATAAAATTTCTCTTTACTAAGTTTGGCTCTGGTTTTCATTTTACATCCTAAACTCAATATCCCTCTCTGTCTTTCTCTTTCCTCTCATTGTTGTTCAAATTGCCACCTCTCTCTTCCAAAAATTCTTATTTACAATGACTTATCTGTCTGGATATTCAGTATGTTTTTCCTTCTTTTCTTTTTCTGGCTACTAGAACAGATCAGGTACATTGTCAGAGGATTTTGAAAACTACCTAGAGCATGGATTCAGGTACTAACTTAGGTGGACCCCAACTTCTGCTTTATTGACTATCCCAAAGCCTTTGTGTGGATCACAGCAAACTGTGGAAAATTCTTCCAGAGATGGGTATACCAGACAACCAGACCTGCCTCCTGAGAAATCTGTATGCAGGTCAAGAAGCAACAATTAGAAGTGGACATGGAACAACAGACTGATTCCAAATCAGGAAAGGAGTACATCAAGGCTGTATATTGTCACCCTGCTTATTTAACTTATATGCAGAGTACATCATGAGAAACGCTGGGCTGGAAGAAGCACAAGCTGGAATCAAGATTGCCGGGAGAAATATCAATAACCTCAGATATGCAGATGACACCACCATTATGGAAGAAAGTGAAGAAGAACTAAAAAGCCTCTTGATGAAAGTGAAAGAGGAGAGTGAAAAAGTTGGCTTAAAGCTCAACATTCAGAAAACGAAGCTCATGGCATCTGGTCCCATCACTTCATGGGAAATAGATGGGGAAACAATGACAGAATTTATTTTGGGGGGGCTCCAAAACCACTGCAATAGTGAATAAAGCCATGAAATTAAAAGACACTTTTTCCTTGAAAGAAAAGTTATGACTAACCTAGACCACATATTAAAAAGCAGAGACATTACTTTGCCAACAAAAGTCCATCCAGTCAAGGCTATCGTTTCTTCAGTTGTCATGTATGGATGTGAGAGTTGGACTATAAAGAAAGCTGAGCACGAAGAATTGATGCTTTTGAACTGTGGTGTTGGAGAAGACTCAAAAGAGTCCCTTGGACTGCAAGGAGATGAGCCCAGTTCATCCGAAAGGAAATCAGTCTTGAATATTCTTGAAAGGACTGATGCTGAAGCTGAAACTCCAATATTTTGGCCACCTGGTGCGAAGAACTGACTCATTGGAAAAGACCCTGATACTGGGAAAGATTGAATTCAGGAGGAGAAGGAGATGACAGAGGATAAGATGGTTGGATGCCATCACCAACTCGATGGACATGAGTCTGAGTTATCTCCGGGAGTTGGTGATGGACAGGGAGGCCTGTCATTCTGCAGTCCATGGGGTCACAAAGAGTTGGACACAATTGAGTGACTGAACTGAACTGAAGAATGGTAGGAGTTATTAGACCTCCCTCTCTGTTGACTAGAGCCAGGATTTTCAGTTCCCTTGTCCAGAAAGTGAGAGAAAGTTTTTCTCCTAATGTTGGCTAGAAACCGTACAGCTTTCCTAGCTTTTTAAGTTTGAAGAGGCTTCTGTCCATCTGATTTACTAATTTTCAACCTCTTGAGATTCAAAGAGAATATCATCTTTCTACACTTCATAAATCTGTTCAAAGCAATGATTCTCCAAAATCTCTATTCAGGAGTACATTCCCTGGGATATTCTGCTTGTGGTCTCCCAGATATCATTTGACCTAAGGGAAAAACATCACATAACTATTTTCATTTCATTGGACCACACTTTTTTATCCTAATTCTCAGACTTTGAATTTATTTGTTTTCAGAGACACTAGTGATTGGTACAGAGGTAAGGAGCACACTTAGTAGAAATGCTTTGTACTGGCATTTTCCATGATTTTCACAGTAACCTTCTGTAGTGTAATTGTTTTCCTGGTCTTATATCAATACAATGCAATTTTGGTGTTCCCAAGGATATGGAAATATTTCTAATTTGTTGAGGAAGAAGAGAGCTTGAATATTATCTCAGAAAGATCATTAAAGGTGAAAGAGTGGGACTCTGCTGGTATAAAAAAGCAACAGAAGAAGATCCAATATTCTTTGTAATGCTGGGCAGTGATCCAAGCCAGTGAACTTAGGTATTTGCTATAGCCAGGGCTAAAACAAGCAATCCTTCAGCTATAGAAGCAATTGACAAAGTGATATCACTGCCTTAAGTAAGAAAAATGACCCTTTCCCAAGCATGTAGCATTGAAAATGCTGTTGCTGATATTTATGGAGATGCCCAAAGAAATATAGCTTTTTACATCACTTCTACTAAACATTTCTAGAAGAATTTATTTGTTTGTACTTGTGATCATACATCAAAAAAAAAGTAAATGTTTCTGATACAATAAAAACTAGCCAAATACTTTGATACTACCAAATATGTCAAGCTACTGGGAAACAACTGAGTTTTGATTTCTGATTCTGTCACACTCATAATTAAAATAAATATAAATACAAAATTTGCAAATTTATGTAGTACACTTGAACCAATTAAAAATTACTATATCGCAACAGAATTCATAACAGAGAGTGGAAAGTTTAGGTAAGAGCAGTCTATGAAATTATCTTTTATTATAATCAAACCTTATAAAATGGCAAAAGAATAAATAAGACCTTCAGTCAGTATAGAAGAAAATCAATAAAGTTGGCAAAAAGAAATAAAAAAGGAAAAGTACAATTGATGCTGAAATAAAATCAGCATTATCAACCAGTCCTTAGTGAAGCTGAAACTCCGAATTTTGGCCACCTGATGTGAAGAACTGGCTTATTTGAAAAGGCCCTGATGCTGGGAAAGATTGAGGGCAGGAGGTGAAGCGGATGACAGGGGATGAAATGGTTGGATGACATCACCGACTCAATGGACATGGATTTGGGTGGGCTCTGGGAGTTGGTGATGGACAGCGAGGCCTGGCGTGCTTTGGTTCATGGGGTTGCAAAGAGTTGGACATGACTGAGCAACTGAACTGAATGCATTAGAAATTTAAAAAATAAGGAGAATCTAACTCTTTGTTGAATGTATGGTAAAATCTGCTGGAAATTATCTAGGGAATATCAACATTTGGTTCCCTAGATAAGATAGTCTGGGACCAATATTGATGAGTTTTCTTTTGATAAGTATGTATTTACAACTGATATAAAAAAGAATATGAAATCTTGATGCAGCACACTAAGAAAAACTTTATTTGTGCTCTATCTGCTACTGACTCAATCGAATGCTTTCTAATCTGTGCTGAATTTAATGGGAAATAATATTTGTTGCCCCTGTTTGGATGATGAAACTATTTTTCTAATTATATAAATTAAGATGCTAAAGTAGGGGCCATTCAATGTAAGTATTAAATCAACTTTTAGATGTTTAGCTTTCATTCATATTGATGAATAAAAATTGTAGATCATTTGAAACCAATTAAGTCATAAATCAAGGACAAAATACATTGAAGAGAACACTGACCATAAGGAAATTGAGCACAAAATTATTTCAATTAAAATTTTTCTGTGCCACAGAAATAAAAAGAAAATAATATGCATAATTCTATAACAACTTTGAAATAAAAAATACATTTTCACAAAAAGTTTAAAAAATCAACTTAAAAGTATGAGTGGGAATGAATAGATCAATGACAGTTGTAGAAATTTTTTAACTGTTAAAGAATGATTTTCAAGAAAGTGACTGAATCCAGATGACTGTCAATTCATTCCTTTATTCAGAACCTATTTATTACTCTCCTACTCTGTGCCAGGCACTGAATTAGGTGCCAGATACTCAGTGGTGAATAACACTAGTGTGGTGGTTGTATTTGAGGTTGAAGAAGGGGGAAAAGCAACTAAGCGTTATAAGTGTTTTTAGGAGATTAGATTCATAAAGGAGCAATCTCACTCTGATCTCATTTTGGAAAACTAACTAAGTGAAGTACCAAAAATGATAAAAAGTGGAGTGTTAGCATTCTTGGCAAGGAAAAAAATAAGAAGAATATAAAAGTGAATATCTGATCTTGGTTTACAAGTAAAATGTCAGACAAAAATGTGATCCATGATAAAACAGCTAAGGAAAAAAACATGAAAGAAAATGTTGTTAGATTTATTAACTAAAATTTCTTCATATTAAAATGTCATGAAGGTAACAGAATGGCAAATGACAATATCTAAAATGTTAAAATATGTAGTAATGAAAAATATGTAAGATGTTACATGAAGTTTAATATATAAACTAATCTACAGTAAGTCAAGGAGAACCAATACCCTTAAAACAGAAAAATTTCAATAAGCATGCATAGGACATTCACAAATTACTTTTGAAGAAAAACAATGTTGCCTGTAAAAATGAATATTTTGGTTCTCCTAATATCAGCTCTTAAGATGAGGCTTTGTTGTAGATAGTTGTGAGAGGTAATCATGAGAAAATCAAATGAGGGAGTAAGGAGAATAAGCTATGAATGGGGGAAATTAACTATACAAAAGTGGCTAAGTGACTGGCATGGGCAACTGGGACCCATCCTGCCTATAACTGTGAGAAAGCTCATGGACTGTGCCTAAGAATTGTTCCACCAAGGAATTGAGAAGTGCTCCTTCTAGGTCCCGAACCAGTTAAGTAAATGTATTTTCCACTGTCCACAAGTTAATGTGTGGCTTCCCAGGTGACTCAGTCATAAAGAATCCACCTGCCAATGCAGGAGATGCAGGAGATGTGGGTCCAATCCCTGGGTAAGGAAGAGCCCCTGGAGGAGGAAGTGGCAACCCACTCCAGTATTCTTGCCTGGAAAATCCAACGGACCGAGGAGCCTGGTGGGTTACAGTCCATGGGGCAACAAAAGAGGCAGACTCAGCAATTTAACACACGTGCACAAGTTAATGTATATCTTTAGCTCAAACTATTTCTCCTTCCATGCAAAATTGATGACCATGTATGCTACTTGAAATTCTTTCCACTAGGGTTTTTTTTCTTCAACATCATCATTTAATGCTACTCCTTATATGGTGGCAGTCCATTTTGAGCTCAGATATATACTTCACTGACCCATCCTTGAACTAGTCCTCAGTGTTTTCTTCCTCCATCAGCTGATTATGTGAAACTAGTTCTTAGCTGAGGGAGAGGAATTGGTGCAACAGATGTAGCTGATGTTGGATTCTGTTCATTTAACTCATTTGTACTCTCTCTACCTACTCAATGACTGTGGCTCCATCAAGATTGAGTGGTTTCCATCATGTGATGGATTGCTGCTGTGCCCATCTAAATTTATTAATTGGTATATCTGACAACCCAGCTTATAAAGAACAGAGTCAATTTCATAGTCTCTTGATGTAATATTTTCAGATCCTGAGTCTCTTCTAGGATCTAGAAGAATGCTACAGGCTACTTTTCAAAGAGTGATCATAATTACTGCTTGTGAAAGTCACTCAGTCATATCTGACTCTTTGTGACATTACAGGCTGTAGCCTGCCAGGGTCCTCTGTCTACGGAATTCTCCAGGCAAGAATACTGGAGTAAATAGCCATTCCCTTCTACGAAAAATTCTTTATTGCTGAAGGCTTGACCTTGTTCCAGCTTCCTAGTGATCTGCACTGCAGCCCACCTTTCAGAGTTGGCCTCTATGGATACCTGAACCTGCTGCAGACTCATCTCTTGCCCAGGGCTTCACTCAAATTAGTAGGCCTTTGAACTCTCCTTCCCAAATCTGAGTGGTTCTCACAAGAGCAGACATGTAAAAGGTCTTTTCTGTCAGTAGCTAGAAAAAATACATTTGCCAGATCAATAGCTACCCATCCCATAATAAGAGGCTGTGTGGGTTTATTCCACCAAAGATGCTGCATCTGGCACAATAGATGCAGATAGTCTTCCTGTTCTCACATGATAAATTCATCCTGGCATGCTTGTCTCTGAGTTTTCTGACCTCCTTTTTTTCAATTTTCTCTCAAAGCAGTGATGATTATTTTTTCCCAAGCTTCAAGAAAGATGGGATATTTGAAAAATGGCTCAATTATCTACTCCTTCTAGTACCAATTTCTTTGTAATATGACTCTGCAGCTTAAGAGGCAGAATCTGTTTCTTTATTCTTTGAATCTCAACTGGATCTTTAACCTGCATTGACCACTAGAATGAAGTGGAAGAACAAAGTATGTTTATCTAGCCTAGAGTAGTACATACTTCAGTTCTTTCTCTTCAGCCTCTGCCTCACCATCCAAGGCAGTGTAAATTAAGCTCCAAGAGGGTGAAAGACTACATGAACCAAGGTGGTACGAGAAAAGCTACATTCACACCACCTGTCTGCTAGTGTTACATGCCTGGGAGAGAATCCACTGGCCATATATTGAGCCAGATCTAGAACAGCAAAACACTGAATAAATGATTCCTCTTTTAAGTCATTGGGTTTTGTGGTTATCTGTTTTACAGTATTGTTATAACAGTACAAAACTAATACAGATCTATTTCAGCAGTGTATTAGGACTGGCTGCAGACGTTTCATCAAACCTGCCAGTCTTTTAGTCCTAATGAGTCAGATATCACTCCCATAACTATATACTCTCTTGCTAAGTAGCTTCATGTCTTTTCTTCTTTCTTCTGTGCAATTATACTCAAAGTTCACTTTCATAGTGAACTGGCTTCTACTGTTTTTTTCCCCAAACTTTTAAAGAAATACTTGACAAGTATAATGGTTTATATTTAAATTATATGATGTAATGATATGATACACATACATATTGTGGTAGGATTACCAAGATCAAGGTAATTAACACATCCATCATCTCACATAGATAACACTTTTTTGTGTGTGATGAGAACTCAGGTTCTACACTCAGTCACTTATTTTCAAGTTCACAATTGTGTGTTATTAGCCATAGTCGCCATTTTATATACTTAATCTTACATTATAAGATGTTATATATTACAGAATTGATTCTTCTCCTGGTTAAATGTTAAACTGGTTAAATGTTAACCAGTTTATGGTGTTCTTACAAATGGATAATTCTTTTGTTCACATGATATAATCCATACTTCCCATTTGACACATGCTGAGAGTTTAGGTTGGTTATTAATTTGCAGGCAATGAAGGCAAATGGTAAAGATCATGAGGGAAAGTATCATTAACATACTACCCCGCTTAGGTAAGATCGTCCTTGATCTTGAGGCAACTTTTCCCTTCTATAGCAAGAGATGAGGACACACTTCCATCCCCTCAGAGGGTTCAGGGAGATCTGAAGTTCACATTTAAGTGAACCTATCCAGTGTCTTTTCCGGATCTCCAATTCCCAGCCCTTCTCTATAAAGGGTGTACATTTTTCGGTGAATACGTTCTGGGCCTATGAATTTAATACTGTTTGGTGATTCTAGAACTCTTAAAATCAACACATGGGTTTAAGTTTCAGCCAAAAATATATGGGTCTCACTAGATTTTGCCTTGAAGGATTTCTGACTTGCAGTATGCCTTATGTTGCTAGTCCCCTGACATGAGTCTGTCATTCTCTTTTTTCCCTAGATCAGTAGATAATATT
Organism: Cephalophus harveyi; assembly: GCA_006410635.1. NCBI lineage: Eukaryota > Metazoa > Chordata > Mammalia > Artiodactyla > Bovidae > Cephalophus > Cephalophus harveyi. The sequence continues at coordinate 27,479 of SJYT01008736.1, forward strand.
AATATGTGGCCAAGTTTGACAGAGAAGGTGATGGCACCCCACTCCAGTACACTTGCCTGGAAAATCCCATGGATGGAGGAGCCTGGTAGGCTGCAGTCCATGGGGTCACTAGGAGTTGGACACGACTGAGTGACTTCACTTTCACTTTCATGCATTGGAGAAGGAAATGGCAACCTACTCCAATGTTCTTGCCTGGAGAATCCTGTGAACAGGGGAGCCTGGTGGGCTGCCGTCTAGGGGTCGCACAGAGTCGGACACGACTGAAGCGACTTAGCAGTAGCAGCAGCAGCCAAGTTTGATATCATTAGAATGGCTGTTGCACCAGTATGTTTCAAATGTTTGAACTGTTTCATGAAACATTTTCCTTTCTACCTGTACATGATTTCATTCTCTGAAAATGAGGGTCTAAGTAACTGTGATGCTTCAGTTTAGCATGCATTGTCAGTCTACCAGTCTGACCTGATCTGCCACCAGCAGTGTGGGGCTCTTGGTGCTCTCTGACTAATTCCAGCATTTCAGTTTGATCACCAATACTATTGGCATTTTGATATGATTTCCTTAAAATAAAATAAATAAAGATTTGGGATGCAATTAATTTGTCCAGGAGGTAATCACAAGAAACACAAATGAGAAAATGGGGAAAGTGATATGGGAGCAAGAAGACAGGGCTGGCTTCATGGATATACAAGATGAGCTTTCACATGGAGCCTACCCTAAGAAGGACACCGCCCATAATTCTGTGTAGTGTTGTCACCATCATGGTGACATCTTAACAATTTTATTTATAATTTGAGTTTCATAAGCGAAATGTGATGGAACAATGAAGCGTGCATGTGATCAGAAGAATATGTGCAATGCACATGTCTAACATTCCTTGCCATCCCATTACACATATTATTTGTAATGTGTCATGTGTACAGAATGCCAATACTGTGAGAGTTCAGTAAGACTCACAATATGTCATTTAGTTCAGCTCAGTTGCTCAGTCTTGTCCGACTCTTTGCGACCCCATGAATCGCAGCACGCCAGGCCTCCCTGTCCATCACCAACTCTATCTGGTATTCCCATCTCTTTCAGAATTTTCCACAGTTGATTGAGATCCACACAGTCAAAGGCTTTGGCATAGTCAATAAAGCAGAAGTAGATGTTTTTCTGGAACTCTCTTGCTTTTTCCATGATCCAGCAGATGTTGATAATTTGATCTCTGGTTCCTCTGCCTTTTCTAAAACCAGCTTGAACATCAGGAAGTTCATGGTTCACGTATTGCTGAAGCCTGGCTTGGAGAATTTTGAGCATTACTTTACTACCATGTGAGATGAGTGCAATTGTGTGGTCGTTTGAACATTCTTTTGCATTGCCTTTCTTTGGAATTGGAATGAAAACTGACATTTTCCAGTCCTGTGGCCACTGCTGAGTTTTCCAAATTTGTTGGCATATTGAATGCAGCACTTTCACAGCATCATCTTTCAGGATTTGAAACAGCTCAACTGGAATTCCATCACCTCCACCAGCTTTGTTCGTAGTGATGCTTTTTAAGGCCCACTTGACTTCACATTCCAGGATGTCTGGCTCTAGATGAGTGATCACACCATCTTGATTATCTGGGTCGTGATGATCTTTTTTGTATAGTTCTTCTGTGTATTCTTGCCACCTCTTCTTAATATCTTCTGCTTCTGTTAGGTCCCTAGCATTTCTGTCCTTTATCAAGCCCATCTTTGCATGAAATATTCCCTTGGTATCTCTAATTTTCTTGAAGAGATCTCTAATCTTTCCCATTCTGTTCTTTTCCTCTATTTTTTTGCATTGATCATTGAAGAAGGCTTTCTTATCTCTTCTTGTTAATCTTTGGAACTCTGCATTCAGATGTTTATATCTTTCCTTTTCTCCTTTGCTTTTCACGTCTCTTCTTTTCACAGCTATTTGTAAGGCCTCCCCAGACAGCCCCCAAATATAACAGAAATAGATAAAAAGGAAATGGAGTTGGAAATATTAATCTAAAAGTGCTGAGATATTAAGGAAAGAGACATTTTAAGGACAGGAGATGGGATGGAAAACAACAAGGAGAAGGAAAAAGAGGGAAACACAGAGAGAATATGAGTTAATAAGAGCTTAAAAGGTCAACAATGTCACAATACCACTTTAATAAATGGACACCAAAATTTTAATAAAACTTGAAAATATTAGATTTCTGAAAATTTCTATATTAACTGAACTCAGTTTCTGGAAGGAAATAAGAAGATATTCAAGAAGGATTACTAACTTTATTCATGAGAAGCTTATATATGGTAATACTATAATAGGTTAATAAATAAACATCAGAATAACTTAAATTCCTAATTCTTTAATACCTATGGACAACTAGAAAAGCAGTATAACCTCTAAACATATAGACTTGAAAATAAGTCCAATTTTGTGCCATATGGCACAATGATTTTGACTATAGCAATAAATTAAAGAATTTTATATTCAAGCAATGTTAATTTAATTAAATAATATTGTTTATTTTAAAAAGATACAGAAATTGGGGTATCTGAAAAACATACCCTAAATATTGTTCAGGAAATGTACTATGAGTACAAATATTATTTATATGAATATTATAATAAATTTCCCTTTGTGAATACCAGAGAATTCTATTAAACTGAAAGAAGTGAACAAAACTCACCTACAAACTGAAAGAATTCAGAAATTACAGTTGTTAGCTTTGGGGTATATATCTTTATGAGATACCTTTGACAGAAAATAGCTCACAAAGATGCTCATGTCCTGATTCCTGTAAACTAAGACTGTGTTACCTTATACAATAATAGGAATTTTGCAGATGTAATTAAGGCTAAGTATCTTGATATAAAGAAATTATCCTAAATTATCTAGGTGGATCCAATCTATTCACATGATTTTTTTAAGAGGAAAACAGCAAAAGAAAAGCGTATTAGAGAGATGTAGCTTGAAAAATTGTTAACTCATCATCCCTGGCTTTGAAAACGGAGGAAAGGGAGTGGGAAACAAAGAATGCAGCTGTTTCTAGAAGCCAACAAGGAAGAACATCAGTCCAACAACCTCAGTGAAGTGAGTACTGCCAATATGATGAATTGGCAGGAATCACATTCTCTGCTACATTCTCCCAAAGAAACACTGCCAGCACTTTGATTGTAGTGTACTGAAACATACTGGATTCCTTACCTGGAGAACTGTAAGATAATTACTTTGTGTTGTTCAAGCCGTTTGATTTATAGTAATTTGTAACAATAACAACAAGAAACTAATGTTCATGACACTTCTTATCCTTGTCTAGTCTGCACAGATTATTAATTTTTTAAACAAAAATGTAGGCTATAATTTCCATAATATTTTGTTTCCTGTGTAGTCACCCTACAGTGTACTGTATGTCACATGAAGCTATACAATGTTGGGAGTACAGTTTCTGTAGCCAGACTGCCTCATTTCAAATCAATCATCCATCTTGTTTAACAGATTTATTCTCTGTTTCTTCCTATATAAAATGAGAGAGATAAAAACACTACCATTTTATCAGGTTGACATATGAATATAAATTGTTCATATGTGTAAGGTAACTGAAACAACATTAAATGCATTCTAAGTGAAAAAGATAAATAATGGTTCTTAAGTTTTATCATTATAACCTATTCTACTGTTTATAGATCTGTATCTATAATCATTAAAGTTGCCATGCAACCTTCCATTTTCAGCATGTTGCATAACACAGTGAAACAATTCCTAACATATTAGCTTGTACTTCTTTGTGTGAGTAGCTTTTGCTATGTAACAGACCACTTCAAAACAAGGCAGCTTAAAACTGCAACCATTTAGTTAGATCATAATTTTGTAGGCTCTTTTGGCAATTATTTGGAATTGGGCTAGCCGAATTCATTTTTGCTGGGTTTTCTGTTGCATGATAGAGTGATAGTTTGGTTATTGGATACTCCAGTTTGGCCTCACTCATGTGAATGGTTTGCAGACTGTCAGCCAGGTCAATGGGGTTACCAGTTCATATGTCTCTCATCAATCTGGTAGTCTGACTGGGCTTCTTTTCAAGGTAGTAGAAGCTACAGGAGCTGTAAGAGAGGGGTTTTCCAGGCAGGAATACTGGAGTGGGTTGCCATTTCCTTCTCCAGGAGATCTTCCCAACCCAGGCATTGAACCTGGGTCTCCCGCATTGTAGGCAGACACTTTTTTACCATCTGAGCCACCAGGGAAGTCCATAAGAGAGGACTAGCCCTCTGCAAGTACTAGTCAGGCTTCTGCTTCTATCACGTTTGCTAACATGACATTATCCCAAGCAATCACAAGGTCAGGCCCTGACTGGGAGCACAGGGCAGTTCAGAAGGCGAGGAAACTGCAGTGCAGGAAAAGCAAGTGCTTAATCTAAGTCAGACTCTCCTCTGGCTCTTTTTAGTCCGAGAAATGTTTTTAATAATTTGGTTTCAAATCATTATAAAGATAAATATTGTACTATAAAGTAATATATGAAGTGTAACATGTAATGCAGTATTTAGCTAATTTCTTGCTAATTTGAGATTTTATATAATTGTTATATTTAATGCAGTATGCCTAATTATATGTATAACATTCAGTTATAATTTTCAAATGATTCTCCTCAGTGATTTGTTTTGGTCACATATATATTATAATCTATTGAATTTTTATAATTGAACTACATTTCATTGTTATTGCTTCCATTTTCTTACTCTTCAGTTGCAGTGATAAAATGTCTGTACTCGATTTAAGTGCTGTGGGCCATCACGGTAGTAATAGAACATAATAGAAACAACAAATTAAACTGTGTGTGTGTGCATGGGTCTGTGTTTAAAGTAGCTAGAACATGAAAGAAATGGCAACCCACTCCAGTGTTCTTGCCTGGACAATCTCAGGGACGGGGGAGCCTGGTAGGCTGCCGTCTATGGGGTCACACAGAGTTGGACACGACTGAAGTGACTTAGCCAAACATATATACTGACCATGGCCTTGTAACTACTGAGAAAATTTTACACACATTTCTATATCCATTGCTAGTGCTTTCTGTGCTAAGCCCCTTGCAATATTAGCAGTAAGACTTGCAGAGATTCTTCCACAAATGGAGGTCTTACCATCTCCAGTACCACGCAGTTTTATTTGTTAGCATATAGCATAAATGTGCTAAGAATTTTGAGACAGTTCTGTAACTCTGATCTAGCGTNGCTTTCTGTGCTAAGCCCCTTGCAATATTAGCAGTAAGACTTGCAGAGATTCTTCCACAAATGGAGGTCTTACCATCTCCAGTACCACGCAGTTTTATTTGTTAGCATATAGCATAAATGTGCTAAGAATTTTGAGACAGTTCCGTAACTCTGATCTAGCGTTTATTGACTATGCCAAAGCCTTTGACTGTGTGGATCACAACAAACTGTGGAAAATTCCGAAAAAGATGTGTATACCAGACCACCTGATCTGACTCTTGAGAAACCTGTATACAGGTCAGGAAGCAACAGTTAGAACTGGACATGAAACAACAGACTGGTTCCAGATAGGAAAAGGAGTACGTCAAGGCTGTATATTGTCACCCTGCTTATTTAACTTATATACAGAGTACATCATGAGAAACGCTGGGCTGGAGGAAGCATAAGTTGGAATCAAAATTGTCAGGAGAAATATCAATAACCTCAGATATGCAGATGGCACCACCCTTATGGCAGAAAGTGGAGAAGAACTAAATAGTGTCTTAATGAAAGAGAAGAGTGAAAAAGTTGGCTTAAAGGTCGACATTCAGAAAACTAAGATCATATCATCTGGCCCCATCACTTCATGGCAAATGGATGGGGAAACAGTGGAAACAGTGGCTGATTTTATTTTTCTGGGCTCCAAAATCACTGCGGATGGTGATTGCAGCCATGAAATTAAAAGACACTTTCTCCTTGGAAGGGAAGTTATGACCAATCTAGATAACATATTAAAAAACAGAGACATTACTTTACCAACAAAGGTGCATGTTGTCAAGGCTGTGGTTTTTCTAGTGGTCATGTATAGATGTGAGAGCTGGACTATAAAGAAAGCTGAGCACCAAAGAAATGATGCTTTTGAACTGTGGTGTTGGAGAAGACTCTTGAGAGTCCCTTGGACTGCAAGGAGATCCAACCAGTCCATTCTGAAGGAGATCAACCCTGGGTGTTCATTGGAAGGACTGATGCTTTCCCTGATGCTGGGAAAGATTGAGGGCAGGAGGAGAAGGGGACAATAGAGGATGAGATGGTTGGACAGAATCACCAACTCAATGGACATGGGTTTGGGTAGACTCCAGGAGTTGATGATGGACAGGGAGACCTGGCTGCGCTTCATGAGGTTGCAAAGAGTCGGACACGACTGAGCAACTGAACTGAACTGACTGATCTACATAAAACTCCTATTATATATTTTTAAGTAGCCATTTTATTGGGTAAAAATTTCACTGTAGTCTTAAAGCTCTATGAAAGCATACAGATGTCTTTAGACTTAATAATCTGACCATGGCCTGTGGCCCACCAGGCTTCTCTGTCCATGGGATTCTCCAGGCAAGTATACTAGAGTGTGTTGCATGCCCTTCTTCAGGGGATCATCCTAACCCTGGGATTGAACCCAGGTCTTCTGCATTGCAGGCAGATTCTTTATCTCCTGAACTACCCAGGAAATCCCTATTTAATGACAAAAGGATGTTTATGTTGTTTATACTTATATTTGAAAACACTATCAAAATGAAAAATGGTATGCTTCTAATGACCCAAAGTATGAATTCTGTACATTTCAAAATGTAGTTTATTCTCTTTTGTCCCTTTTTCCTGTGAATAATGCCTTTCAGTGCTATGTATTGAGATGACGATGAAGAAGCTTGCTTTCTTAAGCAATGCATTTCTTTAACCCCTGTCTTTTGGAATGGCAACTGTAACATCCAGAAATATTTCTTACTGAAGTCTGTACTGTTTTCACTGTTGAAGACTGAGAATTCTGTTTAAGAATATGCAACTATGACAGGGAAAATAAAAGTACTCTGTAATTTAGACCCTAAATCATGTCATTGCAGGTACAACCCTACAATGCTTTTAAGCATAGTCAAACTTGTGCTGTAGCCAGTGGATATATTTGCTTATGTCACAGAGAAGAAGCATAATCAAGATGTCCGGTTCAGTGGAAAAGTATTTTCAGGTTGAATTCATGTGATCTCTTCCTTGAAAAGTCCCGAGTAGTCTCTAAAGTATTGGTGTGACTACAGAAAAAAAAAAAAAAAAAAGTAGAGTAAAATCACTGTTATTCCAGCAAATTACAATGGTTTTATCAGATATTTATAATACAAAGGAGGGAGTTCTCAAACTTACAGCCTTGCTAAGATTTAGAGGAGCAGATAAAGAATGTTAGTTGCTTGAAAAGTAGCAGTATATTGTAACTGTAGACTTTTTCCAATTTATCTTTTAACTAAGAAATTTCATAAGCAGAACTACTGATTGTATATAATACATATATATATATGTAACCTTCATCAAGTTAGAATAACTTCTTACTTTGAGCTGGTATTTCATTCAAAGAATATATGGTCAACAAAAAAAGATAATTTATTTTTTGAAATTAAAAGGAAGTACCTAAGTAAAAGGACATCTCCACAATTCAGTAAAAATTATTTCATTACCCCCCTTCTCCATCTCTCCAATTCTACTAATAATTCTCACACACAATGTGGCTGTTTCCAAAAAAATCTTGCTTACCCATATGCCAAATTTCTCTGCTAATCTCTCATACAGTTCCTTCTGGACTCTTCCTCCCTCTTTCCCTTCCTTTAAATTTTCCTGTGGAATTCTTCTCACGTCTCCAGAACCCCTCTTACTCATTACTTAAACCTACATAATGAGACCCTGAAAAAATAAAACTTGCCATCTGTTTGAAATTTAGGGTTAGGATGTTTATGGAGACTTGAAAGGTAGAAAAGCAATACCATCCTCCTGAATTTGTAGGAATAAGCAGAGCTTGTGATCAGATGTACTCACCACTAAAAGTTTTATTCCTTGTTTGTATTCATCAACTCATTAACCTCACAGTAACTCAGTGAGGTATGTATAATAGTTACTCTTATTTTACAGATGAGGAAATTCAACTCTACAGTAGTTAAATAACTTGCAAGGGATCCACAGTAAGCATGAGGGCTTACCTTCATGTCTAACTCTAGAAATCATGCCCTTAAATGGTAAATTATGATCCTGTATTAAACTCATTGGTGCTAATAATTTTAGTCCCTGTCACACACGTGACTGACATGAAACTGAACCAGCACTGGGAAAGAAGAGAAGCATCTAGAAGGGGAGAGTGTATGCAGACCCTAGCTTCCTTACTTAAAGCAGAAGGAGGGCAACATTTCCTTAATAATATGATACCTATCTGCTCAGCTCATATCCTTTATGGTTTGGTGTTCTATGTATCTTATATGCAAAGATAAATATCAAGGTGATTTGGTGAAAAATGCTTAGGTTATAAGCATTCTTTCAACAAAAAAAGTCTCTATTATGAAAATCATAATAAATCCCTATCCACCCCTCAAAAACTGACAATTAGAAAAATAAAACCATAATTTTTAAAGTTACTTGATGTGCTCTTCAATAGAGATGTTTTTCTAAAAATTTAAGACTTTAGAACATTTATAATGTTACAAAGAACCAGGTACATTAACTCAGTGTTTGTATTGGTTTAATTACCACCTTAGAAATGAAACATTCATATTAACCAAATAAAACATTGCAACAATATGCCATTTTTTTTAGTATATAATTCACCACAATTTCTTCATATCCTGCTGTCCAGCTTATATTATATTTTCATTAGCTGACCATTAACGCCAATCTAATTACTTGCTATCTTTGAGATTTTCCCTGAAGAATTACACATTTGATGCATTAGCATTCCTGAGCAGCATTCAAGTAATAGTATAGTGTTTTTAATTTCCTTGCAGAAGGAAGGTATACAAAATATAAACTTTTTTGATAAGTTTTGGGAACTGAAAGTTTACTATTACAAAGCTCTAACTTATCAAGTTCTGGGAAGCACTCAGTAGGAATAATTTGCTAGCCTATTGGTATTTTAGCACTAACCATGTAAAATATTCTTTTAATGACTCCCTTGTCATAGTAAATGTAAGAACCAAAGAAAGTCCTTAATGTCAACTTTTTTTCTCATAATCATTTAAGTATTTGTTGTAAGGATAATTTTTTTCTTTGTTTACTAGAGAAATATCTGCCAAGAATTTGTTGTTTCTGAAATTTTAAAACTATAAAGCCACAAGTGTTACTTGGTGAAAAATGCAGTTCTTTCTTATTTTAGTAAGAAATACTGTCCAAATGCTAGCCATTCACCAGGCAAAATGTAGGTATCACTGACATTAAAGTGGAGATGGTGTAATTTAGATGTGAAACACCAGGCCTTATTTATGACTACTAATAAGAACTGTAAGATCATAAAGAAAAGAAAATATATATTGATTTATATACTGGAGACAAGACAGTTCTCCCACACTTAGTTAACGTTTCAATATATCTGCATCACTGGATAAATCTGGTAATAATTATTACCTATAATTTTTCCCAGTTACACTTTTCTCATGTACCAATTTTTTTTGATCATCTGCTATTTGACAGGCTAAGGAGCTATTCATAAAGATGAAATAGACTTTATGGCATGATGGATGTAATTACAACATTCCATGAAAACATATCAGAAGAGTACCTAACTCTTGTCTGATAGATAAAGGCTTCACAGAGGAGTGGATATTCAAAGTGAGTAAAGCAAAATTAGCCATACTCAATCTGTATGCAGGTCAGGAAGCAACAGTTAGAACTGGACATGGAGCAACAGACAGGTTGCAAATAGGAAAAGGAGTATGCCAAGGCTATATATTTTCACCCTGCTTATTTAACTTATCTGCAGAGTACATCATGAGAAACGTTGGACTGGAAGAAACACAAGCTGGAATCAAGATTGCTGGAAGAAATATCAATAACCTCAGATATGCAGATGACACCACCCTTATGGCAGAAAGTGAGAGGAACTAAAAAGCCTCTTGATGAAAGTGAAAGAGGAGAGCAAAAAAGTTGGCTTAAAGCTCAGCATTCAGGAAACAAAGATCATGATATCTGGTCCCATCACTTCATGGGAAATAGATGGGGAAACAGTGGAAACAGTGTCAGACTTTATTTTTTGGGGCTCTAAAATCACTGCAGATGGTTACTGCAGCCATGAAATTAAAAGACGCTTACTCCTTGGAAGAAAAGTTATGACCAACCTAGATAGTATATTCAAAAGCAGAGACATTACTTTGCTGACTAAGGTCCATCTAGTCAAAGCTATAGTTTTTCCAGTAGTCATGTATGGATGTGAGAGTTGGACTGTGAAGAAGGCTGAGCGCTGAAGAATTTATCCTTTTGAAAGGTGGTGTTGGAGAAGACTCTTGAGAGTCCCTTGGACTGCAAGGAGATCCAACCAATCCATTCTGAAGGAGATCAGCCTTGGGATTTCTTTGGAAGGAATGATGCTAAAGCTGAAACTCCAGTACTTTGGCCACCTCATGCCAAGAGTTGACTCATTGGAAAACACTCTGATGCTGGAAGGGATTGAGGTCAGGAGGAGAAGGGGATGACAGAGGATGAGATGGCTGGATGGCATCACTGACTCGATGGCCGTGAGTCTGAGTGAACTCCGGGAGTTGGTGATGGACAGGGAGGCTTGGCGTGCTGCAATTCATGGGGTCGCAAAGAGTCGGACACGACTGAGCGACTGAACTGAACTGAACTGAAGTTTGAAAGACCATTCCAGGCAGAGTGAGGAACATGTGAAACACACTGGTATCTCTGAACATGGATGAGTGGTAACAGATGTGAAAAAATAAGTAGAGTTTGATCATAATACTTTTTAAGTCATGCTTTGTGTTGTTTTTTTCAGGAAACAAACCAAAAAAAAAAAAAAAAGATGTCATTGAAATATTTACAGCTGAATAATGAAATAATCAGTTTACATTTTAAAAAGCCTAATTCAGTGTCAAAGGATTGCAAGAGGGTCAGCTTGATACCTCAGAGATCAGGTAAAAACTCTAATAGAGAAACTTCTTCACCTAGAAGGGTAAACTGCAGTTTCATTCCCTTAGAGAGTTCCACCATGTTCCTAGATGTGTGTGTTAAATTACATCCCATGCTCCTCAGGTCTACACATTAATGTAAATAGGTTAACATTGTATACTGTAAAATCTGGACTCAATCACCTGCCTCTGAGCTGGGCCCTGGGCCAGATGGGTCTGAGCACAGGAGTACTTTAAGAGCAGCTTCCTTTTGTGTATGGTGTTAAGGTGGGTTCTTATGTCATCTTTTACATATAGCTGTACAGTTTTCCCATCACCGCTTACTGAAGAGATGTCTTTTCTCCGTTGTATACTCTTTCCTCCTTTGTCATAGATTAGGTGACCATAGGTGTATGGGTTTATCTCTGGACTTTTTATCCTCTTTCACTGATCCATAGTTCTGTTTCTGTGCTAGTGCCATACTCTCTTGATTACTGTGGCTTTGTAGTATAATCTGAAGTCAGGAAACCTGATTCCTCTAGCCCTGTTTTTCTTTCTCAGTATTGATTTTGCTAATCAGTGTCTTTTATATTTCCATACAAACTGCAAAGTTTTTGTTCTAATTCTGTGAACAATGCCATTGGTAATCTTATAAGGATTACATTGAATCTGAGGATTGCTTTGTGTAGTATATTCATTTTCACAATATCGATTCTTTCAATCTAAGAACATGGTATATCTCCCCATCTGTTTGTGTTATCTTTGATTTCTTTCATCAATATCTTACAGGGTCCAGCTCAGAGGCAGCTGATTGCATCCAGACTTTAAAGTAAAGATTGTTCACCTGTTTACATTTCTAGGCACAGGTCTTTTGCCTCTTTAGGTAGGCTTATTCCTAGGTGTTTTACTCTTTCTGTTGCAGTGGTAAATGGGATTGTTTCCTTAATGTTTCTTTCTGATCTTCCATTTTTAGTGTATAAGAATCCAAGAGACCATTTCTATATATTTATTTTATATTCTGCAACTTTACCTGATTTGTTGATGAGCTTAGTATTTTCTCTCATAGTATCATGACCTCTGCAAACAGGGACAGTTTTACTTCTTTTCCAATTTGTGTTCCTTTTATCTCTTTTTCTTCTCTGATTGCCGTGATCAGGACTTCGAAAACTATGTTGAATATTAGCGGTGAGAGTGGACATTGTTGTCTTGGTACTGATCTCAGAGGAAGTGCTTTTGGTTTTCACCACATTGATGTGATTTTCTTTTCATTTGCCCAATGTGTAGTCATTACTCAGCCAGCCATTAGGTTTGTATAAGAGGAAGTTGTTCCATGTGTAGCTGTAGATTCCTGGGAGGAGATGAGTAAATGGTCATCATACATGGCCATCTTGAACAAGAACTTCTCTATAATGTTCTTAAGAGATTTTCTCTTCATTTTCAAATTAACTCCAGATATCTAAGGACCTCTTTAAAGCAATACATGGCTGAAATTATTTAGATTGGCTAATATATATATATATATGTAAAACAGTTGTTTTGTAGCTTTGTTAAGCTTAGTTTATAATTTATACTTAGCTGATTTAGACCAACTTTCCATAAAAATAAATAAAATGTATTTTATCAAGTTAGTTTTATTAAAGTTTTCCTCAGTTAATTTTCCTCAGTTCTAACTTACACTTTTTAAGCAGTTCTACTTTATACATGAATTGTGATATACACCAATAATAGTCCCTGTAGCCATTTATTTTGTTACATGATGACTATTAATATGTAATAATACTAGAATCTCATGTCGTAAAATCAATAATGTTTTAATCATTTAATGTATATTGATATATATAGTATTACAAATTATAAGAATTGATAGTTCTACTGTAAATTTTATGAGAATTTCATACCTTGAATTCTGTTAGAATTCTAACATATAAATCCAGAACACAATGTTTCAAAGTTTTTTGTCAAAAACTTTCAAGTCTGCATTGCTTTTTCCAAATACTGCAGATTAATCAACTGGGAAATATTTTTTTAATGTGCACTGCTTTAGGTTGTACATAAATCTTGTAACAAAGTAAATCCCTAGACTTCAAAGAACCAAAACTACTTTCACTTCAGCATGCTGTTTTCGCCTACAGCCCTGTTGTTGCTGATTAATCTCTTAGTTTAAATTTGAAATAGAAAAATAAGCTTTCCAATTTTAAGATCAACACTAGCATGGTGAATTTTTCTTACAGGAAAACATAATGTCAGTGAAACTCTAGATGTTGCTCTTCATTGAAAAAAATATTCATAAGTAAACATTAGAAATGGGGATGTATGAAATGCTTTTTTTATTCTATCAAAAAATACACTTAGACTATATATTCTCCTTGGGCACTGTAGCTGCTGCTGCTGCTGCTAAGTCATTTCAGTCTTGTCTGACTCTATGTGACCCCATAGACAGCATCCCACGAGGCTCCTCCACCCATGGGATTTTCCAGGCAAGAGTACTAGAGTGGGTTGCCATTGTCTTCTCTGGGGCACTGTAGGGGTAACAATAAAAGTCATGTTTGTACTTAAGGAACGTATTATTGAGGAATAAGAAGTCTAACTTCTATCGTATTTCCTTGGGATAGTAGAGGAGTAAATATGGATATCAAACTCTGTGAAGAGTATAAGGTTTGTTACTTTGGACTTTCTTGGTGGTTCAGAGAGTAAAGAATTTGTTTGCGATGCAGGAGACCCGGGTTTGATCCCTGGGTCAGGAAGATCCCTTGGAGAAGGGAATGGCAACCCACTCCAGTATTCTTGCCTGGAAAATTCCATGGGCAGGGCAGCCCAATGGGCTATAGTCCATCGGGTCGCAAAGAATCAGATGCCACTAATACTTTCACTTCACTTTTTCAAGACAACAGTATAGCTGCCCAGTCTTTTGTATGTTGGCGGAAAACATATGTCTTGGTCTAAAAAAGACTTTTACTAAGAACCCCAGGCAGCATGTGGTTTATGTTTGCATTGGTTGACCTACCCCTGAGTTCCATGGGGAGGGTGTGGAGTGGTCCAGGTGGATGCTGTACATGCAGTGGTGAGTTTTCATTGCAGCTGAATGACTTCCAGCTAAGAAAACCTCCCAGTTGTGTAGAACAGTTGCTAGCAAATGGGCCAGTCAATGCCCAGGAGGGAGACATTGTTTTTATTAGTTTCATCAGAAAACAAATCTGTCCTCTGTCTGGAGAGAAACACTGTTCACTATCCTAAAATGTCTGGTATACAAAGATTCTTGAAAATATAATCCAGAAAAAAGGAAAAAGAAAGAAAGCCTGTGTTTAGAAGAAGAACAGAAACATAAGAGACTCAGTGATGATTATCTTCCACTCAACAAACAAAGCCACATGAGTGTAAGACTGAAAATTTCCACTTGCTTTGAGGGCTATGCAGATTCCACCTTGACTATGGTCATATGTTAGAATTTTGGACAATGAGTTGAGTCTGCAAAAGTGCCTTCCAAGGTTCAGGTGGTATTTCCTTAAACACTTAAAGATCTCTAGTCTAATCCACATAAGATGAAAATCAAGAGAGGCAATTTAATGCCTTGTTTTCACACTGAAAGTAGAGTCCTAGGAAGCAGAATACACACTGGAAATGAAAGTGCTGTTCACACTTATTGGGGCTCCCCATGTTGGGCTTGCATAGGAAGACATAGGTTGAGAGTACTTCCCACATGGTCATTCCCTGTATTAAATGCATTAAAGCTCCAGTTCCTTTTAAAATCAGTTCAGTTCAGTCACTCAGTCATGTCCGACTCTTTGCGACCCTGTGAAATACAGCACACTAAGCTTCCCTGCCAATCATCAACTGCTGGAGCTTTCTCAAACTCAAGTCCATCAAGTTGGTGATGCCATCCAACCATCTCATCTTCTGTCATCCCCTTCTCCTCCTGTATCAGTTCTTTGCATCAGGTGGCCAAAGGATTGGAGTTTCATCTTCAGCATCCTTCCTTCCAATGAATATTGAAGATTATTTCCTTTAGGATTGACTGGTGAATCACTTTGCAGTCCAAGGGACTCTCAAGAGTCTTCTTTAAGATCACAGTTCAAACACATCAATTCTTCAGTGTTCAGCTTTCTTTGTAGTCCAGCTCTCACATTTATACATGCTGCTACTGCTAAGTCACCTCAGTCGTATCCGACTGTGTGTGACCCCATAGACGGCAGCCCATCAGGCTCCCGTCTCTGTGATTCTCCAGGCAAGAACACTGGAGTGGGTTGCCTTCTCCTTCTCCAAATATAAGTGAAGTGAAGTCGCTTAGTCGTGTCCAGCTCTTTGCAACCCCATGGATGGAGCTTTGACTAGACAGACCTTTGTCGGCAAGGTAATGTCTTTGCTTTTTAATATGCTATCTACGTTTGTCATAGCTTTTCTGCCAAGGAGCAAATGTCTTTTAATTTCATGGCTGCAGTCACCATCTGCCGTGATTTTGGAGCCCCCCAAAATAAAGTTTCTCACTGTTTCCATTGGTTTCCCATGTATTTGCCATGAAGTGATGGGACTGGATACCATGATCTTAGTTTTCTGAATGTTGAGTTTTAAGCCAATTTTTTCACTCTCCTCTTTCACTTTTATCAAGAGGCTCTTTAGTTCTTCTTTTCTTTTTGCAATAAGGATGGTGTCATTTGCATATCTAAGGTTATTGATATTTCTCCCAGCAACCTTGATTCCAGTTTGTGCTTCAATCCAGCCCAGCATATCTCGTGATGTACTCTGCATATAAGTTAAATAAGCAGGGTGACAATGTACAGCCTTGATGTACTCCTTTCCCAATTTGGAACCAGTCTGTTGTTCCATGTCTAGTTTTAACTGTTGCTTCCTGACCTGCATACAGATTATCAGGAGGCAAGTCAGGTGGTCTGGTATTCCCATCTCTTTCAGAATTTTCCACAATTTATTGTGATCCACACAGTCAAAGGCTTTGGTGTTGTCAATAAAGCAGAAATAGATTTTTTTTTCTGGAACTCTCTTGCTTTTTCAATTTTCCAACAGATGCTGGCAATTTGATCTCTGGTTCTTCTGCCTTTTCTAAGTCCAGCTTGAACACCTGGAAGTTCACGGTTCATGTACTGTTGATTCCTGGCTTGGTGAATTTTCCTTTTAGAATAATTGAGTCTAATTATTCTTTAGGGGAACTTCTTGAGACCAGTTAGACCTGTTAGCCTATGCTACCAGCCAGGGTGGCATTTATGTACCCAAAGGAATGATAGAGAATGTGGTTGGAGAAGACCTCCATAGGTACTTTAAGCATAGGTACTATCTCTGCAGTTTCTATCTTTTCTTCTTTGATTAACAGGAATGGCAATCAAAGCATGGTTAGAGTTATATGGCAGAACAGCAGACATAGCAGTCAATTAAATTTACTGCACATGTGCCAGTTTGAAAAAGCTGTGCCATCTGAAGAATTTCTTTTGCCATCCACAGAATTTATTAGCAAATTATCACAACAGTTCTCAGGCAGTAAGAACAGAAGTGTCCCCCATACGATGTGCCTGACCCATCCAGGAGAGGTTCTGGGAAAACATCCATCCATAGCATAGTAGTTGGTGATATTTTCTTCCTCTAGAGACTAGTGCTTATTCCACAACTCTGTAACCCTTTTGAGAAGTGAATAATAAACCAATCCCCATAGAAGACGATTGACAGTCAACGCTGAAGTTCCTTTCATCACAGATTCCATTACCATTCTGATAAAGCCTAAGACCGAGGAAGAGTCTGTGCACAAGCCAAAGGCACAGAGTCCAACTACTGCATTGTCATGTATGGTCACTGGATCCATATGGCCATGCATGTTAATTACAGTGTCAATAAACCTAGGAACTCACGAACTGCTAAATACTGCCGTGTTGCAAGCACTGATTATCTTCCCCAGTGGCAGTTCTCAAAGACTGTTGAGATGGAAAGAGTGATGAGGGTGTACAGAAGGATGGAGTGCTCTTGTTCCACAAACAACGTTTTACGTTTACTTTCTATTTTGAGCAGCACATTGTCTGCTTTGACTTAATTAAGTAAACTTGTCAGTTCATACAGAGCTCTATGTCCTCATTGCTTTGGAACCCTTTGACCCTTCCTTCTCCTACCAGGAGGAAAGCATCCCAAGCACCTCCTGTTTCGGTACTCACTAGCAGGTAGATCCCTCTACCAGTCCTTCTGTGAACAACTTGAGCAAGAACCTTTGAGGCTGAATCTCAGGGAGTTTTCTCATATCTCCTTTACCAAATAGCCATTATTATTTCTGATTGAGAAAGGTGTTTCTCTGTCAGTAACAAATCTTCATCACCAAAATGGTCAAGGACTAGCAAGGGTCTACAATTTATCCTATTTACTAGAAAGTTAGCTTGCCACAGTTTTATGGGCACTGGCAGAAGATGCAAGAATTGAGGTGAAGACAAGCCAGACTCTGTTACCCATAACAATAACTGTAGCACTTGGAGTTTTACAGAGCAGTGGTTTTGATAAAGATTTTGCAGTTGCTGGAATCTGGTGGGGTATAGTCCCATGGGGTTGCAAAAGAGTTGGAGAGGACTTAGCCACTAAAGAACAACACTTAGTTTACTTAAAAAAAAAAAAAAAAAAAGAGCGACAGATTCAAGTCAGTTATCAATTCAAGGAACAGCTCAAAAGCCAGAAACTCTTTATAACGACATTTAGAGAAAGACCTACAGCATCTGCAGTTAAAGGTCATATTATGCTAAAAATCATTTATGACTGTAAGGATTATATCAAAGAACCATGAAACAGACCAAATGCCAGGCTTCAGTATGTCCCCAGTGCTGAAATCAGAGTGCAGTTTCTCCATATCATATCCAAACCATGGTATTCTCAATGTTTTCAATTTTATCCATTCTAGTGAGAATAGAGTGAAATCTCATCACAGGCTACTTGCTATACAAACATCCTTGAAAAGAATCTTTAATAAAACACACCAACATTTTGCTCGGAAGATGAGCAGAAATGCAAGAGACCCATGGAGAATTGGCTCCCAACAGTGGGCAAGTCATTTTTCCTTTCAGTGAACATTGGTTGCTCATTTATTATAAACTTTAAAATCTCATGCTGTCTATATCAGAGAGATATTCTGAGAAACAAATAATCTAATGAATTTCTTTTACTTGAAGTGTTCTTAAAAAGTTTAGAGTAATTACAATGCATTTGTATAGTATTTTTAAATATACGAGTTATTATAAGCTTTGACTATTATCCTTAATTTTTTAATTAGCTGCTTCAATTCTTACTTTGGCAAGTATTAATTTATGCTGACAGATAGAAGGGAAAGATAAAAACTTCACATATCTTTTGAGATGGCTTGAACTTAATGATTGGTAAAGATATTTAGAGGCTTTGTGTTAGACTAGTTATACTGCAATTGGATGACCAGAAACGTTTCCAGGTGTTATAACTATTCCCAGAATCTAAGATGAGTGAACACTGAGTGTTCCAGTTCCTTGGGATAGAAACTAAAATACAAATATGATATTTGTATTAGAGATTCATAAATAATCACCCAGTTGGATAAGTCACTTTTATGTATTTGTGTTAGTAAATGTGCAGTTCTTTCTTTTAAACATTATTCTTTTAAATAATAGTTATCTACTTTCTTGCTGTTTAGAAAGCATGAATGTTGGTGTGGAGGAAATAGAAAACAGTCAAACATAGGATACAAATCACTGCATGATAGCAGCTTCTCTTTTCAGAATAATGTCGACTCTGAACTTCTTATTTTTATCACAGTGTGATCAAAGAGTGAGATTTTTCATGGCCAAAGTGTTAAATTGACTTGTTGCAGTGTCATCTGCCTAGATAATGAAAAATGTTCTCAAGTCAAGATCTGCACCAATGTGTTCAAAACAGGCTTAATATGCCTGTGCTGTGGCTGTAGGTTACAAGTGACGGTTTCCTTACAAGTTTCTGTTTATCTTGTAGATTTGCAAAAAAGTTTTCCCTGCCTGTAGAAAGTCAAATGGAATGGCTCAATTTAGATCCAAACATCACAAATTGCAAGAGATTATAAACACTATGTTCCTTCAGTATTTGTGTTTATTAGGCTTGAGTTCATGTTTGACAGAATTACTGCCTTGACATGGCATTTCATTTGGGATGTGCATGGTCCTCATATTTGTATCTTAGCCTATGTAGTGAGTAATAAGATTTAACCTTATGCTTTTGGCTTTCCTTTCTATAATCTTCCCTGTGAAATTCAAGTTCAAAATGAAATAGCATTATTTAAAAAAACTTCTCTGCCCTGTACTGGTTTACAGACTTAATGGAAGAAGATGAGGTCATGCTTATTTCTTTGTAAAATTTTCATACTAGTCTTAAAAATATATTTTCATAAAAGTGAATCATTTAGGAACTGTGCTACAGCAGAGCACGGTGATAGCACAATTATTGTTTCTGTCTTCTAGAACTGTGAGGTGAAATATAATATGATGGGTGCAGCTTTTCTTTCAAACATTTTCATGGTGAATATAATAGGCTTCTTCCAAAAAATGTTAAATCATTTTTATAATTAAAGTAACAACAAAAAGAAGAATAGACAATGGACAAGTTCCAGAAGATAAAGTAATAGGAGAAAGATTCTTCTACTTTATAAGAGAATCTTTTTCAATATAGGTATTTTCTTATCAAAACTTACATATTTAAAATGAAAAATTAATTTAGTGTATAGTAATAAAATTATTGGCAATCGAAATAGATAGAAAACATACTCCAAGGTTTATTCATGTCATATTCAAGTAAGGAAGAGCAATGTGGCTTTAACTAGAAAATTTATTACCTAAGAGTTCACTTTTCTTTTAAAGTTAAGAAGTCTTGTACATCACAATATATACAAGAGTCCATAAACTCTTGCCTAACAGATGTATGGCAAGAATTGCTTGTTTCTTTATTCAGATGATTTAATACTTAATATTCTAGGCTCTGAAGAACAGTATATATTTTTAAAACTCCACTTTCAATGTGAATTATTTATAATGATACATTTGTGGAATATATTAGTTTTAGTTATTTCTCTGGTTTTTAGCTCCTTCATCTCTAAAATAGAAAACTAAATGTAGCTGCTTCATTAATCTTTTGTGACAAATAAAAGATTGAAATAAAATTTAAAATAATTTATACTCATAAAGCACTTAAAACAGTTCAGGGTACACAGGAGGGAAAGAATTAATTCTGAATAATAACTATCAGCTAGATGTAGTTAGAGTTAAATTTTCATGATGATAGTAGTAGTAGCAGCAGTAGTTAATTCAAAATTATGTTTTAAATGGCAACCACAGGAACTCATTATGAAGGTGAAGGTCACTCAGTCGTGTCTGACTCTTTGCCACCCCATGGACTATACAGTTCATGGAATTCTCCAGGCCAGAATACTGAAGTGGGTAGCCCTTCCCTTCTCCAGGGGATCTTCCCAACTCAGGGATCGAACCCAGGTCTCCTGCACTGCAGGCAGATTCTTTACCAGCTGAGCCACCAGGGAAGCCCAGGAACTCATTATAGTTATAGTCAAATTTATAGATATTACTACAGTAGGTATACTTTATTTCTGAAATGTCACTCAGATGTGAAGCCACACCATTTCTGCAGTAATTTAAGTATCACTATAAAGTTAACTTTCTGCATCACAGGCCACTTCCAGGACTAGAGAACACTGAGACTCTTCTAGCTGGAAATCATGTTCATGCCTCTCTTTCTCCCATAAGACTAATGCCCCTTGAGAGCAGCAACTTTTCTGATTCAATCAGGTTAAGGAACTGCAGTTGCTCATTGATTAAACTAATGACATACTCTTTATATTTTAGAGAGGAACTGAACACTTTTAGATGTTCACACGAACTGAAGGTTTAAAGGCCATTTGCCACTGCTAGCATTTCCGTCTGCTACATCCACCAAGCTGGGATCCAGTCTCTTCTTTTGGCCTTTTGCTCATTCCTCTCCTGCCCACTTCCTTTATTTCCAATTTCCTGCCTAGGCCTTTTTTATGTGTATCTAACTGTCCCTTTAGTATTATTATTTTTTGTAAAAGGACAAAAGAATAAATGTACATCACAATGTTACCACAAACTGAGCATGACTCAGTTCTAGAAATAAACTATTAATGATTCTGGAAGCCCATGAAGTTGCCCTCTTGCCCCTTTTCAGCTGCAAATTAATATTTCTTTCCTTCTTCCATAGGTAATCATCATCTTGACTTTAACATTACATTACACATACTATGTATACATATTTATATATTATATAATGTGTGTGTTAGTCACTCAGCTGTGTCTGACTCTTTGTGATCCCATGGACTGTAGCCACTAGGCTCCTCTGTCAGGCAAGAATACTGGAGTGCGTTGCCATTACATTTCCCAAAGGATCTTCCCGACCCAGGGATCAAAACTGGGTCTCCTGCATTGTAGGCAGATTCTCTACCATCTGAACCACCTGGGAAGTGCAAATGCATTCATATATACATATATATTCAGTGTAGTACTTTTATGGAATTATACTTAAAACACAGAATATACATATACATATAGGTAATATCTGGCTTTCATGAAACATCATGTTTATGAAATTTATCTCTGTTGTTATATGTAGAAGCAATTTTTTTATTTAATTGTGTTTTAATATTATAATGAATGAATTTATCATTTCACTAATGATGAAAATTATATTTTCACCAATATTTTCTTATTGGTTTCTTTATGATGTTGCTATGAACCTTCTTGTACCTGTCCATATTTGCACAAATGTGTTCTCTACCTAGAGGCAGAATTGTTAAGTAGTAAGGCTTATATTAGAAGACGCCTACTCCTTGGAAGAAAAGTTATGTCCAACCTAGATAGTATTTTAAAAAGCAGAAACATTACTTTGCCGACTAAGGTCCGTCTAGTGAAGGCTATGGTTTTTCCTGTGGTCATGTATGGATGTGAGAGTTGGACTGTGAAGAAGGCTGAGTGCCGAAGAATTGATACTTTTGAGCTGTGGTATTGGAGAAGACTCTTGAGAGCCCCTTGGATTGCAAGGAGATCCAACCAGTCCATTCTGAAGGAGATCAACCCTGGGATTTCTTTGCAAGGAATGATGCTAAAGCTGAAACTCCAGTACTTTGGCCACCTCATGCAAAGAGTTGACTCATTGGAAAAGACTCTGATGCTGGGAGGGATTGCGGGCAGGAGGAGAAGGGGACGACCGAGGATGAGATGGCTGAATGGCATCACTGACTCGATGGACATGAGTCTGAGTGAACTCCGAGAGATGGTAATTAACAGGGAGGCCTTGGCGTGCTGCGATTCATGGGGTCGCAAAGAGTCCAACACGACTGAGTGACTGAACTGAACTGAAGGCTTATATATTTTCAACTGAAGTGGATTGGATCCAGAAGTTTTCAGTAATAGTTGAATAAGTTGCACGTTTATATTTTCTTTATCTGTGTAATAGAGTTACTATTGCCACAATTTGGCAACACATGACAGCATCTGTCAGGTTATTTTGTTTTGTTTTGTTTTAATTTTGCCATTTTGGGGGTTTATATTAGTATTCACTTGCTTTTAATATGCACGTCCCTGATCATTAATGAAATTGAACAGTTTTTCATACAGTTAGTGAATATTGGTATGTTCTTATAGAATGTTTTCCTCACACTTCTTGCTCTTTTTTCCTAAGTTCTCTTTTACCTAATTATGCATTTTAGTCCTTGAATATTCTGGAAACAGGAAGTTACTGTAAATATTAAAATAAATTCTCTCTTGATGGTTTTTTTTTTCAATTTTTAATGGTGTATTTAATAAAACTTTGTAGTTCTTAAGGTATAGAATTTATAAATCTTTTTTATTATTGTTAGATCTTGTGTTATATAAAGAAATCCTTGCTTATATAGTGGTCCATGATTGCATTCTCTTGTGTTAACTTCTTGAAGCTTTGTTTTACTGTTCTACATTTTACATTTAAATCTACAGTCCAACTAATTAATATTTTATGCAATATAGTTATTGGTGAAGGTTTATTTATTTATTCCTCTTTAGGTCTATCCATACATGACCACTGGAAAAACCATAGCCTTGACTAGACAGACCTTTGTTGGCAAAGTAATATCTCGGCTTTTCCATATGCTAACTAAGTCGGTCATAACTTTCCTTCCAAGGAGTAAGTGTCCTTTAATTCCATGGCTGCAATCACCATCTGCAGTGATTTTGGAGCCCCCCAAAAATAAAGTCTGATACTGTTTCCACTGTTTCCCCATCTATCTCCCATGAAGTGACAGGACAGATGCCATGATCTTCGTTTTCTGAATGTTGAGCTTTAAGCCAACTTTTTCACTCTCCTCTTTCACTTTCATCAAGAGGCTTTTAATTCCTCTTCATTTTCTGCCATAAGGGTGGTGTCATCTACATATCTGAGGTTGTTGATATTCTAGTCAAGGCTATGGTTTTTCCAGTAGTCATGTATGGATGTGAGAGTTGGACTGTAAAGAAGGCTGAGCGCTGAAGAATTGATGCTTTTGAACTATGGTGTTGGAGAAGACTCTTGAGAGTCCCTTGGATTGCAAGGAGATCCAACCAGTCCATCCTAAAGGAGATCAGTCATGGGTGTTCATTGGAAGGACTGATGCTGAAGCTGAAACTCCAATACTTTGGCCACCTCATGTGGAGAGTTGACTCACTAGAAAAGACCCTGATGCTGGGAGGGATTGGGGGCAGGAGGAGAAGGGGATGACAGAGGATGAAATGGCTGGATGGTATCACCGACTCGATGGACGTGAATCTGAGTGAACTCCGGGAGCTGGTGATGGTCAGGGAGGCCTGGTGTGCTGCGATTCATGGGGCTGCAAAGAGTCGGACATGACTGAGCAACTGAACTGAACTGAACTGAGGACTATTCAGTTAACCCATCACTCCTTATTGAAAAGATCATGTTTTCTCCATAGCCTGCATTGATAAATTGATTATCAATATTTACATGAATTCTATTTGCATATTTTTGTGCCAATATGATACTGTTTATTATTATTATTTATAGTAATTCTGATTATCTTGAAATGTGTCCTGTCAGATGAAGGATATTTATAAGAAAATAATAGCAAATAACATACTCAGTAATATAGTGCTGAAACTTTTCTTCTATGACTGGAAGTGAGACAAGCAAGTCCCACCTTTACTTCAAGAAATCCTTGCTATTCATGACAGTGGAATCACTTTGTAAATAAATACTATACCCAGTTTGTATATATACACTTATATACACATGTATATATACATACACACAACTTTTGTATGTTAATAATTTTGGGCAAACCAAAGTTTTTAGCACTTATTTCTAAGCTAATCATATCTTCTTTGATAGAATGCATAAGCTCTAAGTTAATTTAAATGCTTGCAATTTAGTTTTAAGACAGTAAAAGCACATGTAGAAACACTGACTTCATGATACATATTTGAAAAATATTGAGCTACCGTATAGATATCTACCCGAACTCTGTTTCTGTAAACTCAAAACACTTATACACAAAATATGAGAGCCAACAAAAATTTTTTGAAAGAATATCATAACCTACTCCAAAAAATTCCTCTGGCCTTACTCTAACAAATCTCAGTCAGATATTTTTCACTAGAACCCAAGTTTCCTACCTCTTTGTCTCACTGAATTTCCAAATTTTGGCCCTTTGACATTATTTTCAAAAGCTCTGAACCCTTGATTTTGCTGACCATTTATAATTTACTTTATGATTCAGTGGACTAGCTTTACTTCTCATCTTCCCATCACATAAATCACAGGCTTTGTCAGTGAGATACTTAACAACTGGAACAGCTGCAATAAGCTCAATTCTCAACAGTGTTTGGGAAACCAGGTTATATACAAATACTTTGAATATTGGTTTAAAGATATACTAGATATTATAAAAATTAGGTGGTAAAAATCCTTGGCAAGTGTACGTCTGACGGTTTAATTCTAAAACAGTAAATATGTGGAGCATATATTCTTCGTTTGACTCATCAAATGCTTATTTCCCTATCTATATGTTATCTAAATATCTATTTATGTCTTTTTAGTTCTTCATCTGGTATTTTTAAAATATTTATTCCTATTTTGTGATTAGGGTATATGGAAAATTAATCATATGTTTTATAACTCATAGAAACAAATGTTAGCAATATGATGGGTAGAGCCAGATGTATTGATCTGTAGCATGGTAACATGTTAGTGTGCAATCACAAGCACTGGCTAGAAAGAATAAGCACCACTGAAGGTTTTCAAGTTTCTTCTGAACTAAAACTAAGAAGGAAAAAATATCAAGGAAATTAAAAATAATTGGAAGCATAGTATCTAATTGTCATGTTTTAAAGACTACAGTGGAAAAGAAATATTATTATTTATTTTATAATATTGTATATTATTTAGGCATTTTAACAAAGATGGAACCTTTTGAATATGCATATTATGAAATGAAAAAGAAAATTTATACATAAAATATTGCTTATTATTTTTGCAATTCACAAATACCTAATAAAACTTTAATAACTGTATATTAAAAATAATGTCCCCCAAATCTATCAATGGGGCTTCCCTGGTGGCACAGAGGTTAAAGCATGTGCCTCTAATGTGGGAGACCTGGGTTTGATCCTTGGGTCGTGAAGATCCCCTGGAGAAGGAAATGGCAACCCACTGCAGTATTCTTGCCTGGAGAATCCCATGGATGGAGGAGCCTGGTGGGCTACAGTCCATGGGGTCGCAAAAAGTCGGACACCACTAAACGACTTAACTTTTACTTTCAAATCTATCAATAATCAATGAAATCACTGCCTCCTATTTTAAAAAGGAAATAAAATGCATTTAGTGGCTTGTTTACCCAGTCATACATAATGTACATGTGCAAAATAGGCGTGTATTCATGTTTGTGTGCACAATTATATTCCAAAGATAGATATATGCAAAGTCATTACATATAAATCCATTTGCTATAACAATATACACTCTGATAGTAGCTTTGCTTTGAGAAATGTTAAGGCAAAGTAAATGTTTTGATGGAGCTAGGCTTGTATACAAAGGAGTAATTATAAGCTATATAGTTATAATTTGCTAGAATATGGTCAGTGCAGTGGAAAATAGTTTATGGCTTGCAGATTTAGTTTTCTAATTTTAAAAGGAAGGAACCAATAGATCACATAGCTTAATCAGAGAAAGTCTTCAGAGCCAAGGCTCCTCTGGGGCAGAATTTACTCTGATGAAATGGGAGGCTATACTGAGTGTATTTATCAACAGAAAAATAGACTTATCCATCTGCAACATTCTTGTTAAAATATGTGCTAAACATATTACTGTATAGCCTAGAGTTTTTAATCCTCAGGTCAAATAATAAGGTCAAATGCTCTGCCCTGATGTGGATCGCCACACAAGTGGTAATGATATTGAGAACATGTTTTCTTCCTTATCAGCTTGTCTCTCTTCAACCAAGAATAAGTTCTCAGATACAGGAAAGGCTGAGAACTGACTATTTTGATGTCTGCATGCACATTCTTTCTTTTTACTTATTTTTCAAATTTAACAAATCCCCCCAAGAGCTTAAACATTTGGAAAGCAAAAATTAAGACTTGCTTCCTTTACTTTTTGATCTGTCCTAATTATTCTGAGGAAATTAAATATAGAGATAGCTGACTTCTTTAAATAAGATAAGACAAAATTGACAATTTTAGGAAAAAAATTAGTAAAGTCCTAAACAGTATTCATCCTCTTATGATCATATTTCCTCTTTCCTGAGAAGGTACAAATGATACTGCTCTCTACATGGTATCACACTCTCACTCAATGTCTCCTCATTGCAAGTTGAGCATAGCGGGGTTTCCAGCTGGCACCAGTGGTGAAGATTTGCCTGTCAATGCAGGAGACTGGGGTTCGATCCCTGGGTCAGTAATATCCCCTGGAGGAGGGCAGGGCAACCCACTCCAGTATGAATCCCGTGGACAGAGGAGCCTGGAAGACTACAGTCCATAGTGTCGCAAAGAGTCGGACACGAGTGAAGCAACTTAGCTCACGCACAAGAGCTCCATGTTTTCTCAGAGTACATTCAGACATCAGGGATAATATAAAACCTGGTTGCTTTGCAGAATTGGGACATGATTTTTTATGTAACTTATGTTAGATATAGTACTTCCTCTTACCTCCAAGAACATCTAATCAGAGTTTAATTCAGATGTATAGCAGTAGATCCTACAATTCTTCATCATATTATCTCATTTAAGCACAAAAAAATCAGTATTTTTTCTTATATTCTTAAAATATACATAGGTGGTGGCTTGGAAGATAGGAGACTCATTTTCGTTGTCTCTCTGCCAATATATATTGTGCCTGGTTTGTCTTGCCTTTTTGATTTGAAAATCAGAAGCGTGGGCTGTACCATTTTCATTACCGCCTCGACATTTGGAATCCTTCTGACTCCAATGGGATTATCTAGTTATAGTGTGTGGCATCTCTGCCAGGAGTAACAAAGGTCATGTAACCAAAAATCCAATTAAAATTTAAACTTTGTTAATAATGTTACAAAGAAATCCCAATATTTTCAGAAGTTACTTTTCTCAAATCAGGTAGCACAGTATCCAGATAATTAATGAGCAAGAAATAAAATTTCACTCAATGAGATTGCCCTTCCTTTGTCTCCGTGGCCTCTCTGCCATGACATCTTACCTAATTGTGCCCCCTTCATGAACCAAAAGAGGAAATGAATTAAAACTAAGGAAGAAGAGGAAGTGATTTTTCATTCTCTCAAAAGAATATGAATAATTCCTTTTAGAATTTAAATGTGTACACTATGCCAATTCTATCTTCTTCTGTGAAGGCTACTCCTACAAAAAGAATTAGACCCCCTGAGTGTTTGTAAAAGCCCAATCTAATTTCAGGGCCTCAATTAAATGCTGAAAGGATAGAGCAGTAATTTCATGAGATAATTTCTGAGAAATGTGTGGTTTCTGCAGCAGTTGCTTTAGGAAAAGGCACACTCACATGCATCTTTGAAGAAAGACATAAAATAGCTACCTGAAGGAAGATGAGAAATATAATGTTATACTATCCTTATGGAAATCATGTTGTTAAAGGGAGAAAGTGCCCCCTGTTAATTTTCAAAGGATAAATAGCTTTATCCTGTTTCTCCACTGAGTATGGTGTAAACAATTTCTTCTAGAAATCTCTTCATATGTAAAGTACAGTAACAGTTTTGTCTCATTCCTTACATTTTCTAGAAATCATTTCTACAAAATCTCTGATTTCAAATCATTTATTCTTCAGATTCAATCTTTCAAACATTATCCACTAAGGATGAAAGTCTTTATTCACAGTCAAGACAAATGTATATAAAAAAAAAAATTATTGGATCTTTTCAAGTGACACTGTAAATAGGACAAGTTTAGAGGCTCAGATGGTTAAATTTGGAAAGCGTTAGCAGTACTACAATAGCCATATTGCTCTGAAAGGCAGTGCTGATTTGATTCTCAGCAAGACAATGACCAAAGTGTGTCATTATTAAGCCACATTTTCCAAAATTGTTACAGTGAATAGGCAGGGCTTTCAGAGTGTTGCTACTCCATCTACAATCTAAAAAAAACTGCCAACTCATTTCAGTAATTTCTCGCAAAGTCTCAAACACTCCACGTTTTTGTTCATGTGTACTGTGCTTAATTACTTAGCCATATCTGACTGCCACCCCATGAACCATAGCCCGCCAGGCTCTGTCCGTGGGATTCTCCATGCAAGAATACTGGAGTGGGTTGCCATGCCCTACTCCAGGGGATCTTCCCAACTCAAGGAACAATCCCAAGTCTCCCGCATTGCAGGCGGATTCTTTACTGTCTGAGTCACCAGGGAAGCCCATTTTTATTCATGTTTCACCTTAATCACCCATGCAGTGATTAGAAGTTATTGCTATGCTTAGTAACTTACTTTTTGTATTCAGAAAGAAATAAAAATACTATTAGCAGAGTCCTATTTACAAATATAATTTATTTTATTTTTAATCTATAATTGGAATTCTTCAATACCTGTCTCTTATACACAT
>SJYT01008736.1:56740-99913 GCA_006410635.1 Cephalophus harveyi
ATAATTGGAATTCTTCAATACGTATTTCAGAAGATTGGTTTACAATGCACCCACATGGTAGAATTTATATATTTTTTATGTAAGTAATATTAAAGAAAATTTAATGTCCTCAAGAATAGTTTGATAAAATCTACGGAAAGCTTCTTCAAATGAGCATATCTATCATTAATAGAAGTTGAGTTTGTAATATCAAAATTTAAACCTATTAAATCACATCTTGAATTTAAAACACCCATGAATCCTATAAGGAAGTGTTCATCAAGAATACAGGCTGGTGTAAAAATGAAATGAAACTGAATCTAAATTGACCAGAATGGAAGAATGGATTCAAATTCAGATTGAGTATATTCTCATATCAGTTATGATGAAGCCACTCTGTTCTCAGTAAAGCAAATATGTTGTTCCTCCACCTAGGAACCACCCCGTGGTTGAGAAAGAGTGCAAAAGGAGCATATTTGTAGTAGAGAAACAATGGTATTTTTATGTCTCCAATTAGCACAACTCTAATAATTATTGCATTTGCTCTTTCCATACAAATTTACTTCAGAAGAGCTAAAAGTGCTTTCCTAGTCTATTTTACCTTTAGCAAATCTGGCTAGTGACAATTACAATGATTAAAATATTCTGTAATTAGGAAAAAAATGCCATAAGTATACATGCTTTTCCCAAAGTGAGAAAATCTGCAATGTCTTTGGAAATACAGTATTGATTAATTTGTATTTGTCTATCCATTGTCAATGTCTTATATATTATAGTTCTTAATAACTAAATTAAAAACTAACATCTTTCTATATGATAAATATTAACATTTCCTGATAGTGAAGTCATATTACAGTTTTTTAATATATTGATGCTGTCAAAATTATACAGATATAGCAGGTTTGTTCTCATATCCTGGTACTTACATCTGGAACTGGGAAGTAAGGAGACTAAGGAGCTGATCCTTACTGAACATTGGCACAGATTTTACATTTGTGAAATATAAATCCCAATTATAAGAAAGTGGGGCTCAGGCAAATTAAAAAACTATATCATAATCCTATTTTAAGAAAATGTAAGAATTCTGAATATAGCATTTGCCATCTCAGAACCTGTGGTCTTTCAATCAATATAAATGAGGCAAGTGCTTAGAGCAGTAATATCAACCACTTACCCACTTTGTTCCAGATCCCCACTTTGCTTATCTAATAGTAGACATCCACATATGTGGTTCTCTACCTCTGAAGATGAGGCCATAATTTTCATAGTGTTCCTGATCAATTTATGAATTAAAACTACCATTTGCCTAAGAACTGTATGTGTACTTGGAAATTTAAGAATCCATGACCACCACTGTTCCTGGATATAGGAAGAAAATTGAGGGAATTGGAGATGGGAAATAATCTGATCTAACAAAAAGATTCAGTATGATAGTCATAGGGCGAAACAGGGTGCTTGAATAGAATGTGAGTTCTTCGTCCAGATGGAAGCTTCAGATATTCAGTGATTGCAGAGCATCGATGTTAGTTCTGAAGGATCTATTAACAGAAAACAATCATAGCAATGCACAGGTGCTTGTACACGTCACAAAAGTGTGCATCACACTAACACAAATGAGTGCAATTTGTAGGGAAATGGTTTAAAAAAACACTAATCAAATGTTTGTATTTTCTTATTAATGAAACTATTCATTTCCCTCTCCACTTTATGGTGGCTGAACTAAAAATAAATAAGAATATTTTAGGAAAAATATCTATTTTCGTATCCCCATTACTTGATGAAAGAATATATAGAAAGTTCGTAATAGTTTTACATCTCTGTTTTCCTTTTATTTCTTCCATTTTGATTAACTAGTTCAGTTCAGTTCAGTTCAGTTCAGTTCAGTCGCTCAGTCGTGTCCAATGCTTTGTGACCCCATGAATCGCAGCATGCCAGGCCTCCCTGTCCATCACCAGCTCCCGGAGTTCACTCAGACTCATATCCATCGAGTCAGTGATGCCACCCAGCCATCTCATCCTCTGTCAGCCCCTTTTCTTCCTGCCCCCAATCCCTCCCAGCATCAGAGTCTTTTCCAATGAGTCAACTCTTCTCATGAGGTGGCCAAAGTACTGGAGCTTCAGCTTTAGCATCATTCCTTCCAAAGAAATCCCAGGGTTGATCTCCTTCAGAATGGACTGGTTGTATCTCCTTGCAGTCCAAGGGACTCTCAAGAGTCTTCTCCAACACCACAGTTCAAAAACATCAATTCTTCGGCGCTCAGCTTTCTGCATAGTCCAACTCTCACATCCATACTGACCACAGGAAAAATCATAGCCTTTACTAGACGGACCTTTGTTGCAAAGTAATGTCTCTGCTCTGCATATAGGTTTCTCAAGAGGCAGATCAGGTGGTCTGGTATTCCCATCTCTTTCAGAATTTTCCACAGTTGATTGTGATCCACACAGTCAAAGGCTTTGGCATAGTCAATAAAGCAGAAATAGATGTTTCTCTGGAACTCTCTTGCTTTTTCAATGATATAGTGGATGTTGGCAGTTTGATCTCTGGTTCCTCTGAACTTTCTGAAACTAGCTTGAACATCTGGATGTTCACAGTTCATGTATTGCTGAAGCCTGGCTTGGAGAATTTTGAGCATTACTTTACTAGCGTGTGAGACGAATGCAATTGTGTGGTAGTTTGAACATTCTTTGGCATTGTCTTTCTTTGAGATTGGAATGAAAACTGACCTTTTCCAGTCCTGTGGCCATTGCTGAGTTTTCCAAATTTGCTGGCATACTGAGTGCAGTACTTTCACAACATCATCTTTCAGGATTTGAAATAGCTCAACTGGAATTCCATCACCTCCACTAGCTTTGTTCATAGTGATGCTTTCTAAGGGCCACTTTACTTCACATTCCAGGATGTCTGGCTCTAGGTGAGTGATCACACCATCGTGATGATCTTGGTCTTAAAGATCTTTTTTGTACATTTCTTCTGTGTATTCTTGCCACCTCTTTTTAATATCTTCTGCTTCTGATTTACTAGTGAAGCACCTATATTTTGTCTCTCTCAAAATCTTCAGGTCCCAATGCAAGACTTTCTAAACTAGCAATTACCACATTTTCTCAAGGAGTCACTAAAATTAACTTTAAGAAAAAAACTTTATCCCGGATATGGTGTACTAAAATTCTTTATAAATACAGTACAGAAACAGTATAGATACATTCTTAATTGACATATATTTGGTTTCCCTGCTCTTTCAGATTTTAAGTCCTGTTTTTGGTAATTTTCCAACATAATGCAATGCTTAAAGCAAGTTAATTTTGTCCTTAGGTTATACTGACTTCAGTGAAAGACCATGTAACATAATAAGACTGCACAAAAATGTTCATACTCCATCTACTGTCCTGTTTCCCTTATCATCTCCATGGGGTGCCGTCACAACTAACTGCAGGGAGTGAAAAACCCTGTTTCCACATCAAAACCACTTTGAGTTTCCTGTTACAAGCCATAAATTCCACTCACGTTGAGATGTCAGTTATTGAGCCATTGTCTGTTGGAACAGCATCACATATGCACACAATAACATATACATGCAATCTATATTTTGGACCCACTAAAATGTGATGTAGGGTAGTCTTGGAGTTGATAGCTCTGTCAGTGAACATGCATCACTTCCTCAACATCCTCTGGGCCTTGGGCGGTAGAACAAGCTTGCAGAAAAAGGCACCTACAGGGTGAGAATTGCTATTTCCCCACCCTCTGTGTAAACCTGTGGATTAGAGAATTAGGCTTATAATGTGTAAAATTAAAAGAACAGTAGGAAGAAAAAGGTATGTTTTAAAGAGAATTTTAAACTGAATGTGGGCTTATTCAATGACACATATAAGAAGACTAAATTTTAAATTGATTAAAAGGAAAAACAAAATGTCTCAAATTCTAACAATGTTCAGAATGTAGGAGAGAACAAAGAAGACACATTCACTTTTGAATGTACTGTATTTTTAAATAGATTTTATTCCATGTGAAACTGACATTTATGAGTAATAGTTACTGCATTTTAGAATCAGAGAAAAAGGATTAGACTCGTGATTTCCAATTTTAATCTAAAAGAGTGTCACAAAGAAAGAACCATTCCTGTGTAACCCATAATTTCAAACTGTAGGTATTAGCAATTTTGGAAGAAACTAGATGAAGAAAATGATAATAAACAGCCAAATGGCCTTTAGAAACAAGGAATCCTGCCTCTGTGTGTGTGCTAACATTTTAAAGTGCCAAGAGTAAAAAGGAGCAATAATCTTTCCTCATTCAGTTCCAATGAATAAAGTAATTAGCCATCAGTCTTATTATTAAGATGTAAATCTAGATATATTACTTCTAAAATTGCCCTTTTTTTTTCAGAATTTCCATCTATTCCTATACACTTTAAATTCCTTCTAAAATTGCATTTTTTGTGTTCCTTCATTTTAAGTGTGCATATATTTGCTTGTAAATTGTAAGCATATGTATGTCTGTAAATATATGTTGCATATATTTTATACACTGTATGTATGTACATATGCAGTGGAATAATGCTTCTCCTTTAGATTTCTATTCAGATAACTATCTATATAGAAGCTTATTTCATGTTTTGGGAAACATTACCCAGAAATACAATCTTATATTCTAAGTTCATTCATTATATTGATTTGCAAATGACACATTTTGAATAGGGCTTCTCGTTTTTTTATATACAGTAACATTAAGCCATTGCTACCTAAGACAACTGACAAAATGATATGTGGGAAAACTGTATACTTTTTGCATTTGGAATTTTTGGCAAACATAATTAGTTATCCTACTAAGTCACTTCAGTCATGACAGACTCTGTGCAACCCCATAGATGGCAGTCCACCAGGCTCCCCTGTCCCTGGGATTCTCCAGGCAAGAACACTGGAGTGGGTTGCCATTTCCTTCTCCAATGCATGAAAGTGAAAAGTGAAAATGAAGTCGCTCAGTGATGTCTAACCCTCAGCAACCCCATGGACTGCAGCCTTCCAGACTCCTCCATCAATGGGATTTTCCAGGCAAGAGTAGTGGAGTGGGGTGCCATTATAATATTTCATATTTTCAAAATATATTCTTACAAAGCATAACATACAAAAGTATACAAATTCAAAAATGGCCACACATGCAGTAAATTGCATATTTGTATCCTCTCTCAATGTTAATCTATCATGTATAGGTGTTGCAGTAAGCGGGACACCTTCCAGGGCCCGAAACTGGGCTCTTGTCTAACACTCAGAAATGAATTGTTTGAGGAGACACATGTGCTGACAAAGCAAGAGATTTTATTGGGAAAGGGCACCCGGGTGGAAAGCAGTACGGTAAGGGAAACCAGGAGCATAGCTCTGCCACGTGGCTCACAGTTTCGGGTTTTATGGTGAAAGGATTAGTTTCCAGGTTGTCTTTAGCCAATCATTATGATTCAGAGTCCTTCCTGGTGCTTCACACCTTGTTCAGCCAAGATGGATGCCAGCAAGAGGATTCTGGGAGCTGGTCAGACATGTGGTGTCTCCTTTTGACTTTTCCTGAATTCTTCTGGTTGGTGATGGCTTATTAGTTCTGTGTTTCTTACCAGGATCTCCTGTTGTAAAATAACTCATGCAGATAGCTACTATGGTGCCTGGCCAGGGTGGACGGTTACAGTCAGTGTGCTTCCCCTAACATAGGCGTTAAAAATATGAATAATTCAATGATTTTTCACAAGCTTCTCATAAAAAGGACTTTTAAGAGTCTGATCCAGTTCACATGTTTTTTAAAAAAATTAACTGATCATTAAAAACTGTGGAAAAAATCTACTGAAATCATTTGCTCCCTTCACAATGAATAGCATGTGAATTTCATTCACGCTAACAAAATTTTCCTTAAATATAAAAATGTCTTTTAGATACATTTTGGAAAAAACTAACTCAAACTAAACTGAAAGACATTTATCTAGCCTATAAATGTTTGAGAGTCAAAAGATTTTTTGAAACTATTTTTAGTGACTAAAATATAGGTTCTCCAAAGAAATTTGCTGGTAGTAGTTCCATTGAAAGTAAGTTGCTTACACGTAATTCTTTTTCAGACATTTCCTCCCGCAACCAAACTAACAGCTGCCTATTTTATTATGTAACTTCATAGCAGCCCTACTGTTACAGATGATGGATAAATTTGCAGGCTCAATTCATAATTGTTTAAAGAAACCCAGATCGTTATAGTGAGTTAGAATAGTTTATCACCACTGTGTGCCAGGAGTGGAGCCTCGTGGTTTTCCTATCATTCGACCTCTGGCAAGCAAGTATCCATACCAAACTGTGCAGGACATTTGGGGATTTCTTCTGCTGTCTTTATGCATTTCAAAGTCCTGCCAGAGAAGTGTTGTCTGAAATCGGAAATCATTGACTAATTACTCTAAATTTCAGAGTAACAGTTGGTCATTAAGCAGATATACTATGACCCAGATTCTTTACTTTCATAATTTTGTTAGTGTATATGGCATGGGAAATAATTAAAATGTAAGAAAAAAATTACATATTTGAAGAATTCTAGTTTACTATTTCATGAGAATTGTATACTGTTTGAGCAACACTGCCAATCTTTGGTTCCAAGGAAACTGAGATGCTTAAAACTGAGGCAGTGTTAATGATGATTTTATACACAGCAGTCACAACTTTAGGTTAGATTTAAGACAAGTTGAGAGAAAATTGCTTTCCAATATATATAAACTGTGCTGGCTGTCTAGGTGGCATCTTGTGGATTTTGTTTTAATCCTATTTAAAATCCAGATTTGATTCCTGGGTTGGGAAGAACCCCTGGAGAAGGAAATGGCACTCCACTCCAGCACTCTTGCCTGGAAAATCCCATGGATGGAGTAGCCAGATAGGCTACAGTCCATGGGGTCGCAAAGAGTCGCACACGACTGAGCGACTTCACTTTCACTTCCACTTTCAAAATCACAGCTGATGGTGACTGCAGCCATGAAATTAGAAGACGCTTACTCCTTGGAAGAAAAGTTATGTCCAACCTAGATAGCATTTTCAAAAGCAGAGACATTACTTTGCCGACTAAGGTCCGTCTAGTCANAATTAGAAGACGCTTACTCCTTGGAAGAAAAGTTATGTCCAAC
Source organism: Cephalophus harveyi (assembly GCA_006410635.1). NCBI lineage: Eukaryota > Metazoa > Chordata > Mammalia > Artiodactyla > Bovidae > Cephalophus > Cephalophus harveyi. The sequence goes on from SJYT01008736.1 coordinate 63,846, forward strand.
CTAGATAGCATTTTCAAAAGCAGAGACATTACTTTGCCGACTAAGGTCCGTCTAGTCAAGGCTATGGTTTTTCCTGTGGTCATGTATGGATATGAGAGTTGGACTGTGAAGAAGGCTGAGTGCCGAAGAATTGATGCTTTTGAACTGTGGTGTTGGAGAAGACTCTTGAGAGTCCCTTGGACTGCAAGGAGATCCAACCAGTGCATTCTGGAGATCAACCCTGGGATTTCTCTGGAAGGAATGATGCTAAAGCTGAAACTCCAGTACTTTGGCCACCTCACGCGAAGAGTTGACTCATTGGAAAAGACTCTGATGCTGGGAGAGATTGGGGGCAGGAGGAGAAGGGGACGACCAAGGATGAGATGGCTGGATGGCATCACTGACTCGATGGATGTGAGTCTGAGTGAACTCCGGGAGATGGTAATGAACAGGGAGGCCTGGCGTGCTGCGATTCATGGGGTCGCAAAGAGTCGGACACGACTGAGCGACTGAACTGAACTGAACTGAACTGAAGATGACTCAAACTTTTTTTTTTCCCTTGTGGCGTAACTTTATTCATCATTTCCTTCTTCAAGATCCTTTTGCAATGATAGTAAAACCGTATTAATCATTACATGTGTGCATACAATTGGTATATTAGTGACAGCTTACCTACATTGTGATCCGAAAAATTTTGCAGTACGATAAAATTGACATGGTTTCTGTAAAACTATTTGTGAAATATTTTGTGTAAAAATTGACTATCATGAGTTATTATTTTATCATTTAAGTTTTCCTGTTAATACATTTTCCAGGCTTGAATTAAGACTAGGATCACCAACATTTTTATGATTCCTTCTTATATATGTATTACTCTACTTTTCCCACATTTTCAAATGAGAATTCTGTCCATTGTTTCTGTGTTTTCTTACTACAGTTTTCTCTGGACTCTGTGCAGTGTAGTCTCTCTTGTATTACTTTATTAACACTTAATTAAGCAATTGTAATACAGCTCAATCATTATTTATTAAAATTCAATTTTCTCTTTTCTCTTTTTAGTCATATTTGATATTTAGCATGTGCTTTAAAATTTTCCTTTCTTTGATTTTCATGCCAAAACAATCTCTTTGTTCTCTGTTACGTCTCTGAAAAATCCTTATTAGCTTCCTTCAGATAATTATTTGAAGAATATCATTTATATTTCCCAAACTCATTATAGCATTCTGACATATGCTCTTTTATATCTCCACTCAGTTCCCATGTGTAGGCAATTTTTTGTTGTTTCGACTGTCAACTCTCCTCTGATTATTCCCTACTGAACAGTCTTTATATAGAAAAGCCACAATGTCTACAGATTCAATCCAAACTTCTTAAACTATAATTCCACACCACCACAAAGAAACATACAAGAAAAATATCTCTAATTGAACATATTTATATATAATAACATTTTTCCTCTCTTTACCATGAATTGCCTGTGAAAACAATAGCAATTCTTTCCTAGTAAGCTATTTCTTTTAGAAGAAATATAATTTCATTCTTCATATTTGTTATCTTACAAATATTTTAAAATATTTTCTCTCTGTTTAACATTAATATTCAAACTTCAAATATTTTTCGTTATATCTTTGATCTTTTCTTTCTTATAATCACCATCACTACAATAGTATAATTTGTGAAATAATTATTAAGAAATTAGGAATAATTATTTTAGTGTCAAACATCAAATGGAACTTTTTCTGAAGTAAAATAAAGTAGAAATTAGAAAATATGTTAACGAAGGTCTAGGGAAATGATTGGTAAAGAATATTCTGCATGCTAACTTACTTCAAATGTGTCCTTACTCTCTGAGATTCTATGGACTGTAGCCTTCAAGGTTCCCCTGTTATGGGATTTTCCGGGCAAGAATATGGGAGTGAATTGCCATGCCCTCCTCCAGGGGACCTTCCTGACCCAGGGATCAAATCCACATCTGTTATGTCTCCTGCATTGCCAGGGAGGGGTCTACAGACATTTCCGAGGCTGGGAACCATGTTCTTTAACTGTTTTGTCACAGTGGCAGAATTAATTTTACAACAGATATAATATTCCAACCAAAAATTACTGAAAATGACATTTATGTAGACAAATTTATCAAATAATTTGAACTGCCAGGGAAAAAGAGAAGATATCAATAAATATATAGGAAACAAAAAAAAGTTACCTAATTAAAGGAAAATAAGAGAACAAAAGTAGAACTAGACATTTTTGAAGCACCAATATCAAAGAAGCTAGAATGATTTTTTTTGCAAAGTGTTTAGACCTACTGTGTCATTTTCATTGCCATTATTTTTAACTTGTAAACATAAAGGGGAATTTTAAATAATTTGAAAATATTTAAAATGTTTATATTTTTATGTTTTATAGTTTAAAATGTTATATTTTATATGTATTCATGTTAATGTGAATTAATCTGGCCCCAAATTTGTGAACTATTCCACTTGCTTCCCTAGAATTCAAGCAAAATGGTCAAATAATGAAAAAGGGAGGATGAGCATTTATAATACATGAAAGCAAAGGAAAGCCTACAATTGTGAAGTGTGCAAAAAAGCAGACCTGACAAATACTTGAAATCTATACTAAATACTAGAGTGACTGATGTAAACTGAGAAATGAAAATACTGCTCCCTAGACCTTGAATAAGAAAGAGATTTCTCCAGAAGGAGGTGTCACAATAATAAAAGTCTCTTCAGTGAAACTTGACTAATTTGAGAACAAGGGCAAAGACAGGGGTGAGAAAACCAGAATATGCTTCTAAAATATCCTCAGAATACATTCCTTCTATAAAAAATATAAAATGAATCTGTAAAACCTAACAACGTGATATGAAAACAGAAACAGGAAGCAAGAAATAGGTCATAGAAAATAAAAACAAAATTGTCTAGAAAAAAATCAATTTGTATCAGAAAATAAAGCTTAGGAAATCCACCCACATCTGTCTAATAGAAGTTTCTGAAAAAGAAAAGGGTGATAGTGAAATAAAGGAAATAATCACAATAATAATGGAATACATTTTCACAAAGTGAAAGAAAGGCTTTGTACTTTATTTAAAAGGCCCTGTCAGATGTTAGAGCCTTTAAAAATAAATATGTAGACACATTCTCCTAAAATTTGAGGATTCAGAGAATAAAGATAGAATCATAAACCCTTCCATAGGGAGTGGGGAAACAGGTACCAGCTGACAGTGATGTACGCATATAAAATGTAGCATGCGTGACTGGAGACCAGGGGTCAGCCCCTACCACTGCCATGCATTGCCTCAGGCCCACCTTCCAACTGCCCACACCAGACTGTCTTTGCCTGAGAACTTTCTCATCTAATTGGTGCCCATGCCAGGAAATCCAGTTCCACATCCAGTGAACTCCATATCTGATGCCTGGAAAAAATTGGGGAGTAGACCCCCCCTAGACCTTCACTCCTCAGATGGATTCACTTTGAGGAACATCATCTTAGCTGAACCTGAGGGATACTCTGTGGGATTAGGTAGGCTTCAGTTACCCAGGGTGGTAACTCACTTGATAACAAAGCTTCTACTGGCCACCTTCCCATCTCTGTACAGCTTACTCTCTCTGATTCAAATGTTTTTTAGGTTCACCTATAATATCAACTATCCAAAATCAAATGCATGCCTCAAAGTCTACCTTGAGGAAATGTAAACTACAAAAAAAAGTTTTATTAACTTTTATCAGGATTTTCATTAGTAGTCATAGAAAAAAGCAAGGCCTGCAAAGTTCTCAACAAAAACAAATTTCCACCTGAAATAATATGCCTCATCGTTGGCATATGGATAAAATAAGATAAATGACAATATGCTAGGACCCAGATACATTTCCTAGGTGCTGAAATATGACTTTAAAAAAAGAGCTAAGAAGAGTAAAAATATTACAATTAAAAATAGCCCAGATATGTATGTACTGAAATGAAATACCAGGACAAAAGTCATATAACTCAGTTGAAAGGAAGTCAGTAGAGACTTATTTGTTTTATCAAATAAAGATGCTTGTGACTTATTATTGTTTTGTCTGAATAGCAAAATAGATGTGAAAGGCAAAGGAGAAAAGGAAAGATATACCCATTTGAATGCAGAGTTCCAAAGAATAGCAAGGGGAGATAAAAAAAGCCTTCCTCAGAGATCAATGCAAACAAATAGATGAAAACAATAGAATGGGAAAGCCTAGAGATCTCTTCAAGAAAAATAAAGATACTAAGAGAACATTTCATGCAAAGATGGGCTCAATAAAGGACAGAAATTGTATGGGCCTAACAGAAGCAGAACATATTAAGAAAAGGTGGCAAGAATATACAGAAGAACTGTACAAAAAAGATCTTCTTCATGACCCAGATAAACACGATGGGATGATCACTCACCTAGAGCCAGACATCCTGGAATGTGAAGTCAAATGGGCCTTAGGAAACATCACTACCAACCAAGCTAGTGAAGGTGATGGAATTCCAGTTGAGCTCTTTCAAATACTTAAAGATGATGCTATGAAAGTGCTGCACTCAATATAAAAGCAAATTTGGAAAACTCAGCAGTGGTCACATGACTAGAAAATGTCAGCTTTCATTCAATCCCAAAGAAACGCAATGCCAAAGAAGGCTCAAACTATTGGACAAGTGCACTCATCTCACATGCTTAGAAAGTATGCTCAAAATTCTCCAAACCAGGCTTCAACAGTATGTGAACTGAGAACTTCTAGATGTTCAAGCTGGGTTTAGAAAAGGCAGAGGAACCAGATATCAAATTGCCAACATCCGCTGGATCATGGAAAAAGCAAGAGAATTCCAGAAAAATGTCTACTTCTGCTTTATTGACTACAAAGCCTTTGACTGTGTGGATCACAACAAACTGTGGAATATTCTTAAATTGATGGGAATATCAGACCACCTGACCTGCCTTCTGAGAAATTCATATGCAGGTCAAGAAGCAGCAGTTAGAACTGGACATGGAACAACAGACTGGTTCCAAATAGGAAAAGAAATACGTCAAGGCTGTATATTGTCACCCTGCTTATTTAACTTATATGCAGAGTACATCATGAGAAACGCTGGGCTGGAAGAAGCACAAGCTGGAATCAAGATTGCTGGGAGAAATATCAATAACCTCAGATATGCAGAGAACACCACCCTTATGGCAGAAAGAGAAGACTAAAGAGACTTTTGATGAAAGTGAAAGAGTTGGTTTAAATTCAACATTCAGAAAACTAAGATCATGGCATCCGGTCCCATCACTTCATGGTAAATATATAGGGAAACAATGAAAATGATGACAAACTTTATTTTTTGGAGCTCCAAAATCACTGCAGATGGTGACTGCAGCCATGAAATTAAAAGACACTTTCTCCTTGGAAGAAAATTTGTGACTAACCTAGACAGAATATTGAAAAGCAGAGACATAACTCTACTAACAAAAGTTCATCTAGTCAAGGCTATGGTTTTTCCAGTAGTCATGTATGGATGTGAGAGTTGGACTTTAAAGAAACCTGAGCACCAAGGAACTGATGCTTTTGAACTGTGGTGTTGGAGAAGCCTCTTGAGAGTCCCTTGAAGTGCAAGGAGATCCAACCAGTCCATCCTAAAGGAGATCAGTCCTGAATATTCATTGGAAGGACTGATGCTGAAGCTGAAACTCAAATACTTTGGCCACCTGATGTGAAGAAGTGACTCATTAGAAAGGGCCTTGATGCTGGGAAAAATTGAAGGCAGGAGGAGAAGGGGACAACAGAGGATGAGATGGTTGGATGGCATCATCAACTCGATGGACATGAGTTTGAGTAATCTCCGGGAATCAGTGATGAACAGGGAGGACAGGTGTGCTGCGGTCCATTGGGTCACAAAGAATTGGACACTACTGAGCAACTGAACTGAACTGAATAGTAAAATAATGGGAAATTCATAGGAAACTGTGGAGAAAGTGGTGTTTGGAAAAGAATATGTAGAAGAAAGTGAATAATTTTAAATTAGGTAAATTAATCATTTTAATTGGTGAGAAAAGTGTCCGAAAATATACTGCACCTGATTTTTAAACGCGAAACAGCATGCTTAGTGACATACAATAATATTTACATATCTATGATTTCACTTTGACTTTTTTCACTTTCATGCATTGGAGAAGGAAATGGCAACCCACTCCAATATTCTTGCCTAGAGAATCCCAGGGACGGGGGAGCCTGGTGGGCTGCCATCTATGCGGTCGCACAGAGTCGGACAGGACTGAAGTGACTTAGCAGCAGCAGCAGCAGCAGCATGATTTACTTATACTACTAAATTTAGAGAATCTTTATGTAATAGGAAATGATATCTGAAACTAGGTAAACTTAATCAAGTTATAAGTTTACTGCATGTAACTACTTTGATGATGTAAACATAATAGAGGAGAACAGACAGAGACTGGGAGATAAAAAGGGAAAAAACAGTTGGAAGGAAATGGAGAAGTACTATTTTCTTAATTGTACAGAGCGGTAGGTAAACAATGTCCAAAACTGAATGGGAAGTAGAGGTCTAAATATAGTATTTTAAAAAGGCAACCAATAGAAAATATTAATTAAAATTAATAAATATTTCAGGTTATGGTAAGAAAGATTATATTAACCAAACAAAATTCCACAGGCTTTTTAGTGAAAAGTTAATTAGAGTTAACTGAGTTGAAGAATCAAGAACTCAATGTCCTGTTGGCACAGTTAAATAAGCAGCTCTGAAATCACACTGCTTGTAACCTTTGGAAGAGTACGTCTCTCCTTCTTGTGCTTTGTTCTTTACATAATAGGGATAATAGTAATAGATACATAATAGGGCTATGGTGAGTATCAAATGATTGCTCAGTCGCTTAGTCCTTTTTGACTCCATGCACCCCAGTATGACAGCTTTCCCTGTCCTTCACTATCTCTGGAGTTTGCCCAGGCTCATGTCCATTGAGTCAGTGATGCTATCCGACTGACCATTTCATATATAAAAAACTTAAATGTGCCTGCATATTGTGAGAAACCAATAAATATGACAAACCATGAATTAGTTTGCTAGGGCCGTTGTAACAGAGTATCACAGCTGAGTGACAGCATCAGGACTTGTCTTACAGTTGTGCAAGCTAGAAGTCCAGGATCAGGGTGTGGTAAGGCTATGCTTTCTCTGAAGGAGCTCGGGAAGGATCTGTTCAGGCCCTCTTCACACTTGTGGTGGGGTTAGCTGATGAAAGCACAACTCCAGTCTTTGACAGAATGTTCTCCTTCCAAAGTGTCTGTGTCCACATTTCTCGTTTTGTATAAGGACACCAGTCATACTTGGATCAGGGGCCCATTTTACTTCAGTATGACCTCATTTTAACTAATTACATCAATGACAGATCTGCTCCCAAACAAGGTCACATTCAACATCCTATGGGACTTCCTGCATGGCTCGGTCAGTAAAGCATCTGCCTGCAATGCGGGAGATCTGGGTTCAATTCCTGGGTTGTGAAGATCCCCTGAGAAAGGAAACGGCAACCCACTCCAGTATTCTTGCCTGGGCAATCCCATAGACAGAGGAGCCTGGCGGGCTGCAGATAATGGGATCAAGTGTCAGACACGACTTAGTATATTGCTTTCTTTTAACATACTATAGATTAGGACTTCAACATATGAATCTGGAGAGGGGGATACAATTCAATTCCTATTTTGGAACAGCCACATAATATGCTATTTATAGTTACAGATTGAACTGTCAGACAAACTAGAAGCAGAAAAGGACAAAAGTGAGCTGAAGTTATGGCAATGGCCAAAAAGGAGGCTACTTTCCACACTGTGTCCACTTAGATGGTGTACAGTTTAAACACTTAAAATGTACATATATCCCTTCAGTAACCATACAAAAGATAATACGAGAAATTGTTCATTTCAACCAACTAAAGATTAATGGTAATTATGAAACACAATCTGCAGATAATGCAATCTTAAGATTTTAGCAGCATTTTTTCAATCATTGAAGTGATTTACTTTGCAACTTGATCTGAAAATCTTGTTAAACTAAATCTTATATTACAACCTGTGGCATACCCAAAGCTCATATTTTAAGGCCATAATTTATTTTTTGTTTTAAATTTTGATAAATAATTTTGTAATAGAGGCACCAGGATTGAAGCATCAGCCTTTTCTATCTGGAAATTTTACTGAACAGTTTATTAGATAAGTTCAATTTATCTGTCAGACATGATATATATTTGTAACATAATTTTTAAATTGTGACATGGTATTTTTATCACTTATGCCAGTCAAAACCATCTGTTTGAAGGCAACTACAATTTTCAAATGATTTTAGCAGAACTGGCTTTTTTCATCATCAAAGAGGCTTTCCTGACCTAAGCTGTCTCCTTAATCCAAATGGTCTCCCTCTATCTGTAAAGAAGGCTGAGCATGAAGAACTGATGCTTTTGAACTATGGTGTTAGAGAATACTCTTTGAGAGTCCCTTGGAATGCAAGGAGATCAAACCAGTCAGTCCTGAAGGAAATCAGTCCTGAATATTCATTGGAAGGACTGATGCTGAAACTGAAACTCCAATACTTTGGCCACCTGATGCAAAGAGGTGACTCATTTAAGAAGACCCTGATGCTGGGAAAGATTAAAGGCAGGAGGAGAGGGGATGACAGAGGATGAGATAGTCAGATGGCATCACCAGCTTGATGGACATGAGTTTGAGCAAGCTCTAGGAGTTGGTGATGGACAGGGAAGTCCATGGGGTCACAAAGAGTTGGACATGACTGAGTGACTGAACTGACTATCCATCCATAGATATTTTCTTTCCCATTATCCTAATTTTATTTTTAATTTATTTTTAAATTTTATGTACCACTTATCATTTGAAATACCATTATGTATTTTACTTGTCATTTACTGTCTGCCACTGAATTGTAAATGCAATGAGAGAAAATAATTAGTTTGTCACATTTCTGTTGGTATCCTTGGATCTCACAGTGGCATGTGGTATGAAAAAGAATATATTACTATAAAGCACAATAAATAACTGTTTAATAGATGAGAGTCATGCAAAAGAAAAAAACAAGGATAATTTTAACTAATTTTTCTATTAACATCCTTATTTTTGTTTCAAGTTTAAACAGATAAAAAAGATTACTTATAAGGCAATCTTGTAAGAAAAGATCTTTCTTTGTATCTATTCAAATGTGAATTATTCAGATTATTTTAATGAAAATTTTAAGTAAAGTAAAATCTTTTTGTATAAATATAAAACTTTGTTCTCCAGCTCTAGTTTTAACTTATTCTTACAAATTTTTAACTGTTGAGGAAAACTACCTCTAAATTTCAAAACAAGCAAAAAAAATCTGATTCATATATCTTTACAATATCATACGGGGGAAAATGCAGGAGACTTAAGAGACCCAGTTTTAATCCCTGGGTGGGGAAGAACCCCTGGAGAATGGTAGGGCAACCCACTCCAGTCTTCTTACCTGGAGAATCCCACAGACAGAGCAGCCTGGTCGGCTACAGTCCATAGGGTTGCAAAAGAGTCGGACAGAACTGAAATGGCTTAACACACATGCATGCATGAAAGGAAAAACCATCTAAGCATTGTGATTTATGATATTTAAATTTAAATATGAATATGAATCTTACCAAGAAAATCTTATTATAACATGCCTTTATTAAATACCTAGCTTTTCAAATACTTCAAATTGATCTGAATATCTTTCTGAGTGTCTCCTTTGTTAATGAATGGAATAAAATTTTTGACACATTTTCAAATTTTATATTAGCAGTAAGGTCATAATTTTACTCTTTTTTGAAAATTGTCCTATAATAAAACTAGGAATATATTACAGAATGTATATAATAGTTATGTTAATTTTGAGAGAAATAATGAACACCTACACAGTTTAAGAATAAGAACATTACCAATAACATGAGGACCTCTCACATGCATCTAAATGATGTCCTCTCTCCATCTCAGAGGTATACACACTCCTAAAGTTTTATATATGTATTTTCCTGTAATTTCTGATACTTAATTTTTGGATGCCATAAGGTTTATTTAGATAAACTCTAAAAATTGCTTGGTATAAATATTTAAAAAAAAAAAAAATACATCTTTAACAATGTAAGTAGGTTCTCTCACTATTTTGAGCTTCCCTGGTGGCTCACACAGTAGAGGATGTGCCTGCAATGTAGAAGACCTGGTTTAATCCCTGGACTGGAAAGATGTCCCAGAGAAGGGAATGGCTACCCACTCAGAAAGTCAGACACAACTGAGCAACGAACACTTCACTATAGTTTCTCAAGCCCCTTAAAAGATGTAAAATGCTAAAGAAGTCAAGATATGTAATGGAATTCAATGCTTCAGGAGAAGCCTGGGCTAACACAGGCTTTAGTCAAAAGCAAACTAAAAGAAGATACAACATGATGCAGTTGTTAAGAATATATTTGATTTTGGTTGTTGTTTGTCATTTAGTCGCTCAGTCGTGTCTGACCCTTTTGCAACCTCATCGACTATAGTCTGCCAGGCTCCTCTGTCCATGGGATTTCCCAGGAAAGAATACTGAAGTGGGTTGCCATTTCCTACTCCGGTATGATTTTAGACTGTGTTTAAAAATATATCATCAACAGGGAAGGAAGTGACATTTATTTTGTGCTTTGTTGCTGTTGATATTTAGTCACTTAAGTCCTGTCCCACTCTTTATGACTTTGTGGACTGTAGCTTGCCAGGTTCCTCTGTCCATAAGATATTCCAGGCAAGATTACTGAAGTGGATTGCCATTTCCTTCTCCAGGGGATCTTCTGGTGCTTTTAGGAAGATGAGAAATACAACTTACAATAAATATATATTTTATAATATGTTAAAAAAATACACAAACACCCACCATTATCAAATATCATGAATTTTTTATTCAGAAGTTTAAAAATAGCCTTGTTTTTACTTAGTACTTATGACACACAAAATAACAATGCATTTGCTACCCACACAAAATAGTATTTTAGAGGCTAAAATAAACAGAACATTTTTAACATATCATTTATAGTAAGCAACTATGTTTATAAAACACATAAAATGGCAGCTGAGCAAACTGTAAAATTGGCTGTAAACAAACTAAAGTATATTGCTTTTGTTGCAATGACATATAAACATTTTTCTAATTGCATATTGAATCTGTTGATAATAAAGAATTTCACTTATTATAGCCTCCAGGTTTATCACAAATGATAAGACTTCTCTTTTTTATGGCTGTGTACTATATTTATTACAATGAAGCAATGGTGTGAAGTGATATGTGAATCACATTTTCTCAATCCATTCACCTGTTGACAAACACTTGCCTTTTTCATTAGTAATGTATTCTGGGTCTAGGCAAATGATGAATCAAAATAAAGCACAAATAATTTAAATGTTTATTTTATCCACGTATGACTATGTGATTATATTCTGGCTAAGGAGATACATACAGAAGTGGTTTTGCACAACTTCTAGAAAATACCTTTAAAGGGAAAAATTAAAGCCCTCTCCTCTCTTTCTACTTGGTGGACAGTACTGTAGCAGCCACATAGATCAGGAGTTGAGCTATGGAATGGCCATTTATGGCAAAGTAATAAAATTAAAGGATATCAGGAGTCTGACTTCATGGGGAACTGATCACACACGCTCTGAACCTACTACTTTTAGAATTTCAAAACTTGAGAAAAGGTTTACTTTATTATACATGGTTATTTTGGTTTAATCTGTTTCATGCAGTCAAACCTAATCTTAGCTAATATAAAGTCCTTTTTAAAAAGGTTTTTAAATCTAGCTTTTAACAGAGTGAAAGTGATTGTTGAAGAATTAGTACTATATGGCCAAGTAGGACTTTCCCCCAAATTAGATGGAAAGTATAATGTAAGAATATCTATCAATATATACTCCCTTACTAATAGGTTAAACAGTTGCCCTGGTTCCTTAGTTTATAAAGTTTCTTGAGATATTGGATTTTCAGTGCTACAATTGGAATAGTCTTGTGCAACATGGAATGTTTGGCATTGTCTATTTAGTCTGTATAATGTACAAAAGAAGGAAATAAATGAGTAATTCATTATATTTAGAAGCAACAATTAATGTAAAGCATTCACTCTTAATTTAAAATGTCGTTCTTTGGGGTATGGCACGTTAGTTTATTTCTGACCTATATACTTAGTAATAATAACTAGAAAAGGTAGAAAAATAAACAAACAAGCAAATAAACTTTGTTGAAGACCTCAGAGAATGAGCAAGAGACCAATAACTTTTAAGGCAAGAGAAGAAAAAGAAGAAAATCCTGGAGAAGTGGGCCAAATGGGGCCTCTTGCCTATGGGAGGCATTAAAAAGGAGTTCAGGAATTGACCCACACTTCTATAGACATTTGCTAGAGATAAGGAAATGAAGACCTGGTCAACTATATAGTTACATGAAAAAATAATCTAATCCCAACCTTCCATCATTCAAAAAATCATCTCTTATTGGACTCAGATATAAATGTAAAGGAAAAACTGTAAAGTTTCTTAAAGATAATAATGTAGTTCAGTCCAGTTCAGTCACTCAGTCTTGTTCGACTCTTTGCGACCCCAAGAACTGCAGCGTGCCAGACCTCCCTGTCCATCACCAACTTCCAGAAGCCACCCAAACCCATGTCCATCGAGTCGGTGATGCCATCCAAACATCTCATCCTCTGTCGTCCCCTTCTCCTCCTGCACTCAATCTTTCCAAGCAGCAGGGTATTTTCAAATGAGTCAGCTCTTCACATCAGGTGACCAGTATTGGAGTTTCAGCTTCAGCATCAGTCCTTCCAATGAATATTGAGGACTGATCTCCTTTAGGATGGACTGGTTGGATCTCCTTGCAGTCCAAGGGACTCTCAAGAGTCTTCTCCAACACCACAGTTCAAAAGCATCAATTCTTCTGCTCAGCTTTCTTTATAGTCCAACTCTCACATCCATACATGACCACTGGAGAAGCCATAGCCTTGACTAGATGGACCTTTGTTGACAAAGTAATGTCTCTGAGTTTTAATATGCTATCTGGGTTGGTCATGGCTTTCCTTCCAAGGGGCAATTATCTTTTAATTTCATGGCTGCGATCACAATCTGCAGTGATTTGGAGCCCCAAAAATAAAGTCAGCCACTGTTTCCACTGTTTCCATATCTATTTGCCATGAAGTGATGGGAATGGATGCCGTGATCTTAGTTTTCTGAATGTTGAGCTTTAAGCCAACTTTTTCACTCTCCTCTTTCACTTTCATCAAGAGGCTTTTTAGTTCTTCTTCACTTTCTTCCATATGGGTGGTGTTATCTGCATATCTGAGGTCATTGATATTTTTCCCAGAATTTTGATTCCAGCTTGTGCTTCCTGCAGCCCAGCATTTCTCATGATGCACTCTGCATTTAAGTTAAATTAGCAAGGTGACAATATACAGCCTTGACATACTCCTTTTCCTATCTGAAACCAGTCTGTTATTCCACGCCCAGTTCTAACTGTTGCTTCCTGACCTGCATACAGGTTTCTCAAGAGGCAGGCCAGGTGGTATGGTATTCCCATCTCTTTCAGAATTTTCCACAGTTGATTGTGATCCACACAGTCAAAGGCTTTGGCATAGTCATTAAAGCAGAAATAGATGTTTTTCTGAAACTCTCTTGCTTTTCTGATGATCCAGTGGATGTTGGCAATTTGATCTCTGGTTCCTCTGTCTTTTCTAACACCAGCTTAAACATCTGGAAGTTCACGGTTCACATATTGCTGAAGCCTGGCTTGGAGAATTATAATAGTAATTCATTATATTTAGAAGCAACAATTAATGTAAAGCATTCACTCTTAATTTAAAATGTCGTTCTTTGGGGTATGGCACGTTAGTTTATTTCTGACCTATATACTTAGTAATAATAACTAGAAAAGGTAGAAAAATAAACAAACAAGCAAATAAACTTTGTTGAAGACCTCAGAGAATGAGCAAGAGACCAATAACTTTTAAGGCAAGAGAAGAAAAAGAAGAAAATCCTGGAGAAGTGGGCCAAATGGGGCCTCTTGCCTATGGGAGGCATTAAAAAGGAGTTCAGGAATTGACCCACACTTCTATAGACATTTGCTAGAGATAAGGAAATGAAGACCTGGTCAACTATATAGTTACATGAAAAAATAATCTAATCCCAACCTTCCATCATTCAAAAAATCATCTCTTATTGGACTCAGATATAAATGTAAAGGAAAAACTGTAAAGTTTCTTAAAGATAATAATGTAGTTCAGTCCAGTTCAGTCACTCAGTCTTGTTCGACTCTTTGCGACCCCAAGAACTGCAGCGTGCCAGACCTCCCTGTCCATCACCAACTTCCAGAAGCCACCCAAACCCATGTCCATCGAGTCGGTGATGCCATCCAAACATCTCATCCTCTGTCGTCCCCTTCTCCTCCTGCACTCAATCTTTCCAAGCAGCAGGGTATTTTCAAATGAGTCAGCTCTTCACATCAGGTGACCAGTATTGGAGTTTCAGCTTCAGCATCAGTCCTTCCAATGAATATTGAGGACTGATCTCCTTTAGGATGGACTGGTTGGATCTCCTTGCAGTCCAAGGGACTCTCAAGAGTCTTCTCCAACACCACAGTTCAAAAGCATCAATTCTTCTGCTCAGCTTTCTTTATAGTCCAACTCTCACATCCATACATGACCACTGGAGAAGCCATAGCCTTGACTAGATGGACCTTTGTTGACAAAGTAATGTCTCTGAGTTTTAATATGCTATCTGGGTTGGTCATGGCTTTCCTTCCAAGGGGCAATTATCTTTTAATTTCATGGCTGCGATCACAATCTGCAGTGATTTGGAGCCCCAAAAATAAAGTCAGCCACTGTTTCCACTGTTTCCATATCTATTTGCCATGAAGTGATGGGAATGGATGCCGTGATCTTAGTTTTCTGAATGTTGAGCTTTAAGCCAACTTTTTCACTCTCCTCTTTCACTTTCATCAAGAGGCTTTTTAGTTCTTCTTCACTTTCTTCCATATGGGTGGTGTTATCTGCATATCTGAGGTCATTGATATTTTTCCCAGAATTTTGATTCCAGCTTGTGCTTCCTGCAGCCCAGCATTTCTCATGATGCACTCTGCATTTAAGTTAAATTAGCAAGGTGACAATATACAGCCTTGACATACTCCTTTTCCTATCTGAAACCAGTCTGTTATTCCACGCCCAGTTCTAACTGTTGCTTCCTGACCTGCATACAGGTTTCTCAAGAGGCAGGCCAGGTGGTATGGTATTCCCATCTCTTTCAGAATTTTCCACAGTTGATTGTGATCCACACAGTCAAAGGCTTTGGCATAGTCATTAAAGCAGAAATAGATGTTTTTCTGAAACTCTCTTGCTTTTCTGATGATCCAGTGGATGTTGGCAATTTGATCTCTGGTTCCTCTGTCTTTTCTAACACCAGCTTAAACATCTGGAAGTTCACGGTTCACATATTGCTGAAGCCTGGCTTGGAGAATTATAAGCATTACTTTGCTAGCCTTGAGATGTGTGCAACTGTGCAGTAGTTTGAGCATTCTTTGGCATTGCCTTTCTTTGGGATTGGAATGAAAACTGACCTTTTCCAGCCCTGTGGCCACTGCTGAGTTTTCCAAATTTGCTCACATATTTAATGCAGCACTTTCACAGCATCATCTTTCAGGATTTGAAATAGCTCAACTGGAATTCTTATTGCTGAAGCCTGGCTTGGAGGATTTTGAGCATTACTTTACTAGCATGTGAGATGAGTGCAATTGTGCGGTAGTTTGAGCATTCTTTGGCATTGCCTTTCTTTGGGATTGGAATGAAAACTGACCTTTTCCAGCCCTGTGGCCACTGCTGAGTTTTCCAAATTTGCTGACATATGAGTGCAGCACTTTCACAGCATCATCTTTTAGAATTTGAAATAGCTCAACTGGAATTCCATCACCTCCACTAGCTTTGTTCATAGTGATGCTTCCTAAGGCCCACTTGACTTCACATTCCAGGATGTCTGGCTCTAGGTGAGTGATCACACCATCGTGATTATCTGGGTTGTGAAGATCTTTTTTGTACAGTTCTTCTGTGTATTCTTGCCACCTCTTCTTAATATCTTCTGCCTCTGTTAAATCCCTACCATTTCTGTCCTTTATTGAGCCCATCTTTGCATTAAACGTCCCTTAGTATCTCTTAAATTTCTTGAAGAGATCTCTAGTCTTTCCCTTTCTGTTGTTTTCCTCTATTTCTTTGCATTGATCCCTGAGGAAGGCTTTCTTATCTCTCCTTGCTATTCTTTGGAACTCTGCATTCAAATGGGTATATCTTTCCTTTTCTCCTTTGCTTTTCACTTCTCTTCTTTTCACAGCTATTTGTAAGGCCTCCTCAGACAGCCATTTTGCTTTTTTGCATTTCTTTTTCTTGGGAATGGTCTCGATCCCTGTCTCCTGTACAATGTCACGAACCTCAATTCCATAGTTCATCAGGCACTGTGTCTATGAGATCTAGTCCCTTAAATCTATTTCTCACTTCCACTGTATAGTCATAAGGGATTTGATTTAGGTCATATCCGAATGGTCTAGTGGTTTTCCGCACTTTCTTCAATTTAAGTCTGAATTTGAGAATAAGGAGTTCATAATCTGAGCCACAGTCAGCTCCCAGTCTTCTTTTTGCTGACTGTATAGAGCTTCTCCATCTTTGGGTTCAAAGAACATAATCAATCTGATTTTGGTGTTGACCATCTGGTGATGTCCATGTGTAGAGTCTTCTCTTGCGTTGTTAGAAGAGGGTGTTTGCTATGACCAGTGTGTTCTCTTGGCAAAACTCTATTAGCCTTGGCCCTACTTCATTCTGTATTCCAAGGCCAAATTTGCCTGTTACTCCAGGTGTTTCTTGACTTCCTACTTTTGCATTCCAGTCCCCTATAATGAAAAGGACATCTTTTTTGGATCTTCATAGAACTGTTTAACTTCAGCTTCTTCAGCGTTACTGGTTGGGGCATAGACTTGTATTACCATGATATTGAATGGTTTGCCTTGAAAACGAATAGAGTGGTCTTGTTTTTGTTGACTGTATAGAGCTTCTCCATCTTTGGCTGCAAAGAATATAATCAATCTGATTTCGGTGTTGACCATCTGGTGATGTCCATGTGTAGAGTCTTCTCTTGCGTTGTTAGAAGAGGGTGTTTGCTATGACCAGTGTGTTCTCTTGGCAAAACTCTATTAGCCTTGGCCCTACTTCATTCTGTATTCCAAGGCCAAATTTGCCTGTTACTCCAGGTGTTTCTTGACTTCCTACTTTTGCATTCCAGTCCCCTATAATGAAAAGGACATCTTTTTTGGATCTTCATAGAACTGTTTAACTTCAGCTTCTTCAGCGTTACTGGTTGGGGCATAGACTTGTATTACCATGATATTGAATGGTTTGCCTTGAAAACGAATAGAGATTCTTCTGTCTTTATGTCATAATGTAGACCTTTAGTTGAATAGATGTGTCTTTATCAAAACACAGGAAATAATCATTACAAATGTAAAGAATCCTATGTTTGGTTTATTCAAAGATACCATTAATAGGGTAAAAATGCAAACTGTGCCTGGGAGAAAATATTTTCAATACATAAAACTGACAAAAATACTTTTCCACCAAAAACAAAACAAAAAGTTAATTAAAAAAAAAGTGTGAAAAAGGTCAAATCACATGAGTTGACATGTCACAAATAAAGATATCTTAATGGATGTTAAACAATTAAAAAGATATTCAGACCATTATCAATGAAATTCAGGTAAAGGCCACAGTGAAATATCATAACCCACCAGCAAAATTTCTAAAATGAAAGAAAGTATTAACACCGACTTAGCAAGGACAGTGAGCAATTGAAGAGGAATTGGGTAAAATCACACTGAGGCATTTCTTGTATGTTACAGCTTATAATACTAAAAAATAGTGATTACTCTTTTTTAATTTATTTACTTTTTAATTGAAGGATAATTGCTTTACAGAATTTTGTTGTTTTCTATCAAACCTCAACATGAATCAGCCATAGGTATACATACATCCCCTCCCTTTTGAACCCATCTCCCTCCCCATCCAACCCCTCTAGTTTAATACAGAGCCCTTGTTTGGGTTTCCTGAGCCATACTGCCAATTCCGGTCGGCTATCTGTTTTACATACAGTAATGGAAAGTTCCATGTTACACTCTCCACACATCTCACCCTCTCCTCCCCTCTCCCCATGTCCATAAGTCTATTCTCTATGTCTGTTTCTCCATTGCTGCCCTGCAACTAAAATTTTAAAAGACATAGGACAAATATGGATAGGTATATTTGTCTGTGATATTTCCTTCAGAACACTACTGTTTTTATTTTTTTATGTTGCTTTAAAAAATTTAATCCAGATATCTCAAAGTTTTAAATATTTTAAACATTGCCATAATGTTATCAATATCTTTCCAGCATGTTAAAATTCAAAAATATATATTTTAGTCACAGATATAATTCCACATTTAGTCAATGGGGGTTTGCTTTACCTAGATAGTTAAATACTTGTTTGAATTGAAATTTGGCAATTTATAGAATGCATCAATGTGTTATTATGATCCATGAAATCAGAATTGTAACTATTTTTACTGGGATTCTCTGGTAAAAATTCCTTATACTCAAAAGGGCAACAGGTGACCTTTCCTGATTTACTATTTTTGAGAGGCTTTGTTAATTTAGTCAAAATTATGTTTGCCATTCATTAAGATAAAAAGCCGATTTGTAAACAGCCTCATGAAAAATGTTTTCTTTCACTTAATCATTTATATTTAATGTCTGTCTCCAAATATACTCTGTGTAATTCTTCTTGCTTATCTTGGAAATGACTGCACATGCTCATAACAGTTAATAAATTGCTGAAAGTCCCTTGTGATTGAAATTGTATCCACTGAAATATGCCAAAATTTTTATATTTGGGTATCTCCTAAAAAACAAAAGTTTATTGTGATCTATCGTTGCTGTCTTTGTTTGAGAAATCTGTGGGTTGTTACTCACACCTGTCATGCATTTTTAAAGGTCATGCAGATGTCTTTTGGAGCATTTGTTGTTGTTCAGTCACTCAGTCATGTCCGACTCTTTGCAACCTCATGGACACCAGGCTTCCCTGTCCTTCACCATCTCCTGGACCTTGCCCAAACTCATGTTCATTGAATCAGTGATGCCATCCAACCATCTCATCTTCTGTCATCCCCTTCTCTTCCTGCCTTCAATCTTTCCCAGCATCAGGGTCTTTTCTCTTGAGTTGGCTCTTTGCATCAGGTGGCCAAACTATTGAAGCTTCAACTTCAGCGTCAGTCATTCCAATAAATATTCAAGGTTGATTCCCTTTAGCATTGACTGATTTGATCTCCTTGCAGTCCAAGGGACTCTCAAGAGTCTCTTCCAACACCACAGCTCAGTTCTTCAGTGCTCAACCTTATGTTCCAACTCTCAAATCCATACATGACTACTGGCAAAAACAAAGCTTTGACTATACAGACCTTTGTTGGCAAAGTAATGTCTCTGCTTTTTAATATGGTGTCTAGGTTTGTCATAGCTTTTCTTCCAAGAAGCAAGCATCTTTAAATTTCAAATAACTTGGGGCATTACTTGGTAATAAACAAAACTGAAGAAACAATTCAAAACAGAGTTTTTGCAATCCTATCTCCTTCCTGAAAATAGAAAAATATTTCATTGTTGTCCAAGAAAACACATGTGTGATTAAAACAGTGATATTTGTACCAACACCTTGCCATCTATATTGGTTCTAAGCTCCACAATTCTTCAAATCTTTTAATTAAAATAATGGTATTTTTGTGCATCTATCCTTATCTGGTCCTTTCAAGCTAGCTGTATAACTCATACATTTTAATTATTCCACAAATGTTTTCATTTAAAATGTTTGTTATCATTTGTGGATCTTTATTTGGTTGCTTGTCGGGTATCTGAATTAAAACACCTTAGAAAGTTCAGCCTTTTGCATGGAGTTTTTCATCTTTCACAGCTGTTGTGTAGTATCCTGTTTGATGTGCCTGCTGCAATTTTGGGGTCAGTTCTAATGAAGTGGATGAACCTAGAGCCTATTATACAAAACGAAGTAAGTCAGAAAGAGAAAGATAAATACTGTGTACCCACTGCAATTTTTAATCCATTCTCCTAGTGGTAGAATTGGAGGAGGATCACCATGTCGGGGGATGCCGATCAGAGGAGGGAGTGCTGCGTTGGTGGCTTTGTTACTTATGAATGGACATCATGCAATTGTTAGAGTGGGGGAAAAAATGGGTGACAGAACTGGAACAATAATAATTAAAAAAAAAAAAAACTCAAAGGGAATTGCAAGTTGAGTAATGTCTGACATCAGTGTTTTCAGAACCCCATATTGGAAAATCTTATAATGGAGCTAGCTAACAGGAGAGCTTTATTATTTGTAAGCCATAGCCCCAGCATCCTCAAGTACAACATAGTAGAGTGGGTTTCAAGTTGAGATAGGAGTATTTAATATCCAGTACGGATGTCAGTGACCTGCTTCTCATCATTGTTGGGAAGAGATAATATTTGGGGTTATGGGGTTGAACAAGCTTGCTTCCCCATCTCTCAGGGTGAATGTAAACTACTTCAGTGTCTCTCCTAATATCTTGTCAGTACAGCCTCTCTGGAGAACAGAATGCCATTTTTCTACCTCCTTTTATTCCTCCTTTATGAATTGGATATGAGAAACTGTATCAAATTGTGCTTCTTTATTTTCTTGAACCCCAAAACTTATATTACAACACTTCCCAGAAAGTCAGAGGACCTTGTTTGGAAGTCAGGCTTGTTTTTAGTGATGAAGACAAATGTCAGCTCTGCCTTAGGCTCAGTGTTAAAAAAGGAAGAAGGTTAGACTGATGTTCTATTTAAATTCCTGAGTTTCTTGTGCCTTGTTTAATCAATGACTTCTGGATTAGAAATATTGGGAGTACACTTTGTAAGAAATTTTATCTTTGATCTTTTGTACTCAGACTTCAGACATACAAATATCCAATCCCTTGTCTTGTCTCTTATTTATTGAAATATTCAGTTCCCTTGAAATCATCCATTCTTGTCTTTTCAATATGTTTATGCATGCACTTATACACATATTAAAATATTAATGGATTTTTTTTTAGTAGACAGAGGAAGTAAACATCTTTTGATTCAGATCAGCATCTTGATACATTTACTCTTTTCCCTAACTTGAACCCATAAATTATAGCTACAAAGTATTTTCCACATCAACAGCTATGTGAATAGACTTTAACAGTAAGAGCACAAGGATAGAACACAATGCTATTTGAATTATGGTATATTTTAGATTATGTTGGGTAAGCAAGGTTCTTGATAGGAATAAAAGATTAAATTGAGAGGTTATAAATTAAACAAAAGTAAACATCCTAGAAGAAAATAAACATGTTTTCAGGTATATTTATAACTGCCTAGAGCGTCTAATGCTTTGGCCTGATTTTTAGGCAATAGATTCGCAAAACTACAAATCATAAAAGAGATTATTTTATATTGTATACATGATGGCAGAGGACAGAAAAAGCACAAAAAAAAAGATTAATGATTTTCTTCATTGAAGAAAAGCCATGATAATTTAGGCTTAGAATAACATTAAACCAGTTCAGTTCAGTTGCTCAGTTGTGTCCGACCCCATGGACTGCAGCATGCCAGGCTTCCCTGTCCATCACCAACACCCAGAGCTTACTTAAACTCACATCCATCGAGTCAATGATGCCATTCAACCACCTCATCCTCTGTCATCACCTTCTCTTCGCACCTTCGATCTTTCCTAGAATCAGGGCCTTTTCCAAGAAGTCAGTTCTTTGCATGAGGTGGCCAAAGTATTGGAGTTTCACCTTCAACATCAGTCCTTCCAATGAATATTCAGGACTAATCTCCTTTAGGATGGACTGGTTGGATCTCCTTGCAGTCCAGGGACTCTCAATTATCTCTCCAACACCACAGTTCAAAAGCATCAATTCTTCAGCACTCAGCTTTTTTTATATTCCAACTCTCCCATCCATACATGACTACTGGATAAACCATACCTTTGACTAGATGTACCTTTGTTGGCAAAGCAATGTGTCTGCTTTTTAACATACTGTGTTGATTGTCATAGCTTTTCTTCCAAGGAGCAAATGTCTTTTAATTTCATGGAAACAATCACCATCTGCAGTGATTTTGGAACCCCAAAAAATAAAGTTTGTCACCGTTTCCATTGTTTACCCATCTATTTGCAATGAACTGTTGGGACCAGATGCCATGATCTTAGTTTTCTGAATGTTGAGTTTTAAGCCAACTTTTTCACTCTCCTCTTTCACTTTCATCAAGAGGCTCTTTAGTTCTTCTTCGCTTTCTTCCATGAGGGTGGTGTCATCTGTATATCTGAGGTTATTGATATTTATCCCGGCAATCTTGATTCCAGCTTGTGTTTCATTCAACTTGGTATTTCGCATGATGTATTCTGCACAAAGTTAAATAAATAGGGTCAACAATATACAGCCTTGAAGTACTCCTTTCCCAATTTGGAACCAGTCTGTTGTCTCGTGTCCAGTGTGAATTGTTGCTTCTTGACTTGCAACATGAATCCAGTTGTTCCCAATTATTTTGAATCAGAATAACCTGGAGGGCCTGTTTATACACACATTTTGGGGCACCTATCCCTGGTTTTCCATTTCATTCTGAGGTCTGGGGTGTCACTAAAATTGCATTTCTGAAAAACTCCCTGATAATACTGATGCTGCTGTCTGAGGACTCCACGTGGAAGATGACAGCTGTAAAATAATCTTGCAGAATATAACATATATATGTATCATGTAGAAAGATAAACATTACTCAATAATAGAATACGTAATTCAAACTATATTCAAAAAGACTTTGGAAAGTGTTAGATATCATCTAATTAGTTTAATATTATCTCATCTAAGTATATACCTATGTGCCTATCCTCTAACTCTTTAAATGTATCATCTCAGCATGATTGCCTCATGACCTTTTAAAATTTCAGCCTAGAAAGCCTCTGAGGGAGATGCAACGATCAGTGAGTAGAATGAAAAAATGAAAATAACACAACTTAAATATATACAATATACTGAATAAAAAAGCAAAAGGTATTTTTTTTATTTATGTACAATCATCTTTTTTCTTTTTTTTTTTTTTTTTTCTGTGCTTGAAATCATTATATATAAGATCTATGCATTTGCTACTTCTGAGAATCTGTAAAGGAGGAAAGATTTAGGATGTACATGCAGAATGCAACCATGAAGAGAGTGAACATTAATTCAAAGTGGTCTGCTTTTAATTGTTTTATAAATAGAAGTAAGTTTTTTTAATTTTTAAATCATTTTGGATATTATGTTTTATGTTAAAAATATCCATCATCAAAATATATCCATCATCACTTATGACTGCTGAGAGAAAAGCTTTAATACCTATTGTGGAACAAATCAGGTTAATTCATAGCTATGCTCAAGGGCTGATTTTTGTCTGTACTAGTTGGGGACTGGGTAGTTGATTATCCAGTGACCAGAAAAGGGAAGAATCCTTGGGTTCTGAAAGCAAAGCTTTTTGTTATGAGGAAGAAGGATAAAACAAAAACTGAGGGAAGAGAAACTGGAAAATAAATGATATCTTGTGACCGGGTGGCATTAGGTAGGAAACAGTATTATCTAGTAATAAGTATCACTTGAGAAATTAACAGACTCATCCATTCTTCTTCCAAAGAAGGAATTGGATGAAATTAATAGAGATTGTCATTCTTTTTAATGAAGAATGTCACCACTATCACTTGTAAAGCTCTTCTGTGCCCCTATCGACTTAGTATTCAGTGGTAGAAATACTGGGAAATGTCAGAGTCTCATTAATATAGCCCATAGAAGCAGGGGATAGCAAGCCCTATCCATGCTTCTCATCATCCCAAAACCTGACCTCTAATTAGAAGTGAAACAAGGTGATAGTAATTGGTTTTTAATTGTGACCATATTAAAAACAAAAAATGAAACTTTGTTAAGGGAAAAGGAGAAACAAAAGTGCTAAAGAATAAGGGGTCTTCTGGTGGAAGAGGTTCAGTTTTCCCAAAGGAGAGCAGTAAGAATAATTGTTTAAGAGCTGAAGGAAATGTTACTGGTGAGGCAGGAAAATGAGGTCAGGAACAGAAGGAGGAAATGCCCACCAGAGACTTCTTCAGTGTGAAAGTCTAGGCATTTAAAAATGGACTAGTTCCTGTTTAGATGTAAGTGAAATTTCAGGATATCTAGTATTAATGGTCATTTCTGTTTGAGAATTAGTTTCTTTTCTTTAAAAAAGTCTTGCGCACTTAATCCTGAGGAGGCCAAGGGGGGAAAGCTAGACAAGTGAAGGGGAAGCAATATAAAGCAATATAATAATATAAATATATAATATAATATAATATAAATATTGACTATAAATTCTCCCAGCTCCAGGGACCCAGGAAGGAGGTCTATGCCGCTGTTACCATCACAGATCATGATTACTAAAAGCGAGAAGACTGAGAAAGAGCCACTGTGATCTGTAGTCTTAAGGGAGTGCTCTCAGAGGGAAAACATTCATGGGGAGAGTGAAAGAAAGTCTTCTGATTATCCCAAAAATGTATTCACGGGTTCCCCTGGGGAGGGCCTCAGGAAACTCTTGGGAGAAGCAAATGGAGCTTTGCAAGATGCACGTGTGGTTGTGCATGTATCTGCATTCCTTCCTGGACCTGTGACACACTTTTTCAGGGATCTTAGCCTAACTGGGGAAATATGGAAAAAGAAGTTAGGGCACTGTGATAAAAAAAAAGTTAACTTTATTAGAATTAAAAGTAAATGGGCAATATTCTGCTTCTATTGTTGAAAGCATTGCTAAATTTGCAAAAAACAAAACTAGCTAAAAAGCCAAGACCTGAATCATGAGCAATAAGCAGACATAAAACTAGAGTTACAGCTTTATAGGATAGAAAACCAAGTCTGGGGCCAGAGGCAATGTGTAGAAGCCAGTCCTCAGATGCTTACATTAATTAGCACCCATGTAGCATACTAAAATGCTTCCCACCCGTGCACTTTCACTTCCAGTCAAAAATAAACCTAAAATGCTTTTAGAATAACTTTAGTTTCTTAGCACTGCCACCAACCGGGTACAATCAAATATGTCATACCACTGTAAATATATATATATATACCATTTAAGAATATGCTTTATAAATGAGTTTCAGCAAAACTATAGATTTGGATCTTTAAAGACTTTATATTTTGGAATTATATAAAGAATGAAGGAAAGCTAAATCTAATTATTTAAATATAGAATTAAAATAAGCAAGCAAAAGGAGAATATCAATTGGAAGACAAAAGTGAAAAAATAAAGCAGAATAGAGGGCAGAAAGACAGTGTGATGGAAAATGATGAGAGCCTAGCAGTTTGGAGGATAAGCAGGGAGATGGGACCTTGAATTTGAAGGAGCACATGGTGAGCTTCAAAGTCATCACTGATGTTCAGCTTTTATACTTGAGGACTCACAAAGGTTCATGATATTAGTATTATCACACAATATTCAATCAGTAACAGTACCGTATTCCCTCTCTCTCTCTTGTTTGCTCTCTAATAATTATAACAAAGCAAGACAGCAAAGAGATGCTTTTTTAAGGAATCTTAAGATGTTTCATTGTTAAATGTATTCTTAGAATATATGTATAAGACAAAGGAGGGGAAATTACTTAAAATATTAAAAGTAAGCCAAAAATTTAATCCTGCAGAGGGTGGCTTAAGTTTCTTGATTTTTGCATTGATTTATTTCTCAAGAATTTACTGAATACCAACAGTAACCAGTGTTCTAATTACTAGGTAGACAAAAGTAAAAGAGACAAGTCCCTAGAAGATTACCTTCTAGGTTAAAAAAAAGAAATTTTAAATGATGACTGCATGCATAATAAGTTATAAAAGAGTGTGTTATGGAGAATAAATAATTATAAAATGAATTGGGTATGAGGAAGATATAGTCTGTTCAGGCTGCCATAACATAATACCAAATACTGAGAGCTTAAATAATAGAAATCTATTTCCCACAGTTAAGAATTAGGTTGAAAGACCACTATGAAGTGATCAGCAAAGTAGCTTTTACTCTGAGGCCTTTTCTTATTGCTTAAAGGCAGTCATCACCGCTGTGTGCTCACGTGGCATCTTTTTTGAGCACACACTAAGGGATAGGGTAGGGAAAGCTAGCTCTCTGGTGTCTCTCCTTACAAACTCACCATTTCACCATAGAAGTCCCACCGTCATGACCGCCATCTAAACCTAATTATCTCACAAAGACCTTATCTTTAAGTATCATCACATAGCGGGGAGGGGTTTAGCATCTCAACATATAAATTCAGAGAAGATACAAATATTCCACCCATAATAGAGAGGGACATCAACAATCTTACTTTAGGAAAAATGAGTTCTCTGGCTCTTTCAGAATTCAATCTGATGTCAAATAATATATTATAGATATTATTTCTCAACTAAATTCCACCATAGGAAAAAAAATTTTAACATCTTAAGAATAAATGTTTATTTATTTATCTATTATATTCTGAATCCTTAGTAGGCCTGATCTTAGTAGGCCTGATGATAGTATCTTCCATAAATTGATGTTTTGGTTCAGTTGCTAAGTTTTATCTGACTTGTTGTGACCCCAAAGGACTACAGCACACCAGGCCTCCCTGTCCTTCACTATCTCCCAGAGTTTGCTCAAACTCATGTCCATTGAGTCAGTGATGCCATCCAACCATCTCATCCTCTATTGCCCTCTTCTCCTCCTTGCCCTCAGTCTTTCCTAGCATCAGGGTCTTTTCCAATAAGTTGGCTCTTCACATCCGGTGGACAAAGTATTAGAGCTTCAGCTTCAGCATCAGTCCTTTCAATAAATATTCAGGGTTAATGTCCTTTAGGATTGACTGGTTTGCTCTCCTTGTTGTCCAAGGGATTCTCAAGACTCTTCCCCAGCATCACAGTTCAAAAGCATCAATATTTCAGTGCTTAACCTTCTTTATGGCCAAACTCTTACATCTGCACATGACTACTGGAAAAACCATCGCTTTGACTATATGGACCTTAGTCAGCAAAGTGACATCTCTGCTTTTTAATAAACTGTCTATGAAGGAGTGAAGTCGCTCAGTCATGTCCAACTCTTTGCAACCCCATGAACTGCAGCTGACCAAGATTCTCCTTCCATGGGGTTTTCCAGGCAAGAGTATTGGAGTGGGTTGCCATTTCCTTCTCCAAGGTTGGTCATGGATTTTTCTCAAAAGGAGTAAGAGTCTTTTAATTTCAAGGCTTTAGTCACCATCTGCAGGGATTTTGGAGCCCAGGAAAATAAAATCATCTGCTGTTTCCTTTGTTTCCTCATTTATTTGCCATGAAGTGATAGAACTGGATGCCATGATCTGTGTTTTTTGAATGCTGAGCTTTAAGCCAATTTTCTCACTCTCCCCTTCCGCTTTCATCAAGTGGCTCTTTACTTTCTGCCATAAAGTTGGTGTTATTTGCATATCTGAGGGTGAGATTGCATCTTCTATAAATGCTTCATCATAAAAATATATGTATAAATATATAGATATATAATACATTGATATGTATAAATATAAACACTTTCATTTTTCTTTATGCTTTCATTTTAAAATGAGGAATAAAAGAGTTCAGTTAAACTTAGTATGAATGTATATCTTTTACTTCATCATTCTTGTAATTCTTGTGAAACTGTCATGACATCTAAGATCTGTGTGTGTGTAACACAAAGAGTTACACAGAAATCAGTGATAAAATACTAAAACCAAATTGCAACGGATGTTGCCTATTTAAACAGTTTGGTAATATTTATCATAAATGCTATTTATAGCATAGGAATTTTTTTTTCAATTAATGACTCTGAAATGAGAGCAATATTTGGCTAAGATGATGTCACTTGCATGGTTGTATTAGATTTTGGATTTCTTTTTACTTCAAATTTCAGATATGATGTTCATGTACCTTGTAGTCCAGGAAGCAGCAAAGAAGGGCCAGTTTCCTATTGCAGAATGTGACTTAATCCTCTAAAAAAATAGAAAGCATATTCTCATAATCTTAGATCAGGAAAATAAGACAAAGATTAAGACACTGAAAAGGCAGATGAAAGTAACTTGTCAGCATATTGGAAGCCAAGAATGAATTCATTTTCACCTGCCTAGATATCACCAGCAGGATTAATTCTAATTTTTCTCTATGGCAAGAAGATTTCTCTTTAGTTGAAAGAATCATATGTTTATAATGGAAAAAGAGCAGGGTAAAGGGTTCAGTTCTTTCAGGAAATGTTTTCTCAATTTTTAAAATTTATGTGCTGTTGAAGTATGGTTATTCCCTAAGAGAGCACTTATTTTGGTGACATTGTAAAAAAGTCAATTAGATAAGTACATTATTATAATAATAGACCTCACTAGAACTCACTGGGCAATTGGTATGTGCCAGACACAAATTCACATGTTTTAAATGCATCTGCATTTAATTTTCATAAAATTCAATGTGTAAATATTATTATTCTCATTTTGAAGGTTATGAACCAAACAAGTCAAGATTTAGGAGTGTTAATTATAATGCCTAGGATTACAGAGCTAATAGTACAATTGAAATTTAAATATATATTTTTTGAAAAATAGACATTACTTGGAGACATTTTAAATTTATAGAACAATAAGCAGAAAGTTCCCTCCTAGTTTCTCCTATTAGCATTTTGCTTGAGAATGACATATTTGTAATAATTGGTGAGATAATACTAATATATTATTAATGATAAACTAGGTATCCCTGGTGTCAGGCTGTAAACAATCCACCTGTGCTGCAGAAGATGTGGGTTCAATCCCTGGATTGGGAAGATCCCCTAGAGAAGGAAATGGAAACCCACTCCTGGGTATTCTTGCCTGGAAAATCCCATGGACAGAGGAACCTGGTGGACTAAAGTCCATGGGATATCAAAGAGTCCAACTCAATTAGAGACTAACACTGTCACTATCATTGTTAACCAAAATCCATATTTACAAATAGCTGAGAAAAGAGAATTGAAAGGCAAAGGAGAAAAGAAAGATATACCCATTTGAATGCAGAGTTCCAAAGAATAGCAAGAAAAGATAAGAAAGCTTTCCTAAGTGAACAATGCAAAGAAATAGAAGAAAACAATAGAATGGCAAAGACTAGAGATCTCTTCAAGAAAATTAGAGATACCAAGGGAACATTTCTTACAAAGATGTGTATAATAAAGGAAAGAAATGGTATGGACCTGGCAGAAGCAGAAGATATTAAGAAGAGGTAGCAAGAATACACAAAAGATCTTAAAGACTCAGATAACTATGATGATGTGATTGCTCACCTAGAGCCAGACATTCTGGAATGTGAAGTCAAGTGGGCATTAGAAAGCACCAATGTGAACAAAGCTAGAGGAGGTGATGGAATTCCAGCTGAGCTATTTTAAATTCCAAAAGATGATGCTATGAAAGTGCTGCACTCAATATACCAGCAAATTTGGAACACTCAACTGTAGCCACAGGACTGGAAAAGGTCAATTTTCATTCCAATCCCAAAGAAAGGCAATGCCAAAGAATATTCAAACTACCACACAACTGCACTCATTTCACATGCTAGCAAAATAGTGCTCAAAATTGTCTAAATTAGGATTCAGTGTTGCATATGGTAAAGAATCCACCTGCAGTGCGGGAGACCTGGGTTTGATCCCTTGGTTGGGAAGATCCCCTTGAGGAGAGCATGGCAACCCACTCCAGTATTCTTGCCTGGAGAATCCCATGGACAGAGGAGCCTGGCGGGCTAGAGTCCATGGCGTTGCAGAGAGTTGGATATGACTGAGTGACTAAGGATAGATCAGGCTTCAACAGTATGTGAACTGAAACTTACAGAAGAAAAGACAGAGGAACCAGAGATCAAATTTCCAGCATCCATTGGATCATAGAAACAGCAAGGGAATTCCAAAAAAACATCTACTTCTGCTTCGCTGACTAAACTAAATCCATTGACTGTGTGGATCACAAAAACTGTGGAAAATTCCTATAAAGAGATGAGAATACCAGACCATCTCACCTGCTTGCCGAGAAACCTGTATGCAGGTCGAGAACCAACAGATAGAACTGGACATGGAACAATGGACTGGTTCCAAATTGGGAAAGCAGTATGTCAAGGCCGTATATTGTCACCCTGCTTATTTAACTTCTATGCAGTGTACATCATGAGAAATGTTGGGCTGGATGAAGCACAAATGGAAACCAAGACTGCAGGAAGAAACATCAATAACCTCAGGTACACAGATGACACCACCCAGATATGTAGAAAATGAAGAGGAACTAAAGAGTCTCTGGATGAAATTGAAAGAGGAGAGTGAAAAAACTGGCTTAAAACTCAACATTCAGTAAGGGAAGATCATGGCATCCAGTCCCATCACTTCATGGCAAATAGATGGAGAAAAAGTGAAAACTACCAAACTGTCTTCCAAAGTGGCTATTCCATTGTGCACACTTACCATAGGAGTTCCTATTGCTGCACATGCTCACCAGCATTTGATGTTTTCAGTGTTTTAGATTTCAGTGTTTTAGACTCTGCGAACCCATGGACTGTAGCCTACCAGGCTTCTCTGTCCATGGGATTTTCCAAGCAAGAGTACTGGAGTGGGTTGCCATTGCCCTTCTCCAGGGGATCTTCCTGACCCAGGAATCGAACCCAGGTCTCCTGCATTGCAGGGAGATACTTTACCCTCTGAGCCACCAGGGAAGCCCGTTTTAGATTCAGGCCCTTCTAAAAATGTATATATCTCATTGTCTTAATTTGCCACTCCTTAATGACATATGACCGGGAGGAGTATTCTTCCATGGAGAATCCCATGGACAGAGCAGCCTGGAGGGCTACAGTTCATGGGGTTGCAAAGAGTCAGACACAACTGAAGTGCACACACACACACACACAATGGCATATGATGTTGATTTTTTCACACGCTTGTTTGCCATCTGTATATATATATATATATATATATATATTTGTTGGGGGGGTGTAAACTCCCTATTCAGATCTTTTGCCTGTTTCTTTACCTGATGTTTGTATCTTACTGTTCTATTTTAAGAGTTTTCTGTATAATTTAGATACTAGCCCTTTATCAGATATATACTTTGGAAATATTTTTTTCTCAGATTTTGACTTTCCTATTCTTAACTGTCTTTTGCACAATAGAGGTTTTAAATTTTGATATATATTCGAGTTATCCATTTTTACTTTCACAGTTGTGTTTTTGGCTTATCTAAAATGTCATCACCCAACACTTGGTCACATAGATTTCCCTAATATAATTTTGCTAATGAATCTATAACTTAAATACATAAATAACTTATTTCTATCCATCTAGGATTATTTTAAATTTAGTTTTTATATGTCATTTTTCTTTGAAGTTTGTATTATATATTTTAGGATGAATTGAGAAATTTGAGTGTGTATAAAATATGCTATAGATGATGTGAAAATATTTCCTCTAAAATTTTAGAAATGTTGCTCCCAAAATATTAGAATGTGGTTTATGTTAACGAATTGAGCAAACACACAAAAAATAAAGAGCATTCAAAACAATATCTTAAGATATTATGGTTTTCTTTCTCTAAAGCTGTGTTTACCATTCGATATGAATTGATGTTTTTCTGCTGTATTTCCATCTGGAGTATGTATTAGATGAATGTCACTTTCCCAAACTTTCCTGGCTTGTAGTAGCCTAAGCTATCTGTAAGTACATTTCTGACAAACACTTGGAGAGTTGATCCCAGCAAATACATTGACATTTTTGGATGTTCTCTTCCTATAGTACAAAGAAAAAATAATTAAAACATCAGCCCCTATTATATCTTATATATAAGGCATAGATACTGCATTACTTTCCCTAAAAGATAAGTGACTAAATTCCGGTGAAAACTGTTTTCAAAGAAGCTTAAAAAGAGGTGATTACTGATAGAGGTATTACTAAGGAGAAACTGACTTTTCCTCATAATGAATATGTACTATTCAATTACCAAACTGTTCTGAACAAAACAAAGAATAGCTATGAGATAATTACATACTTGTGGTTTTGTAATACTGTTTGAAATGTTGTCTAGGTTCTCAAATCATTTTCTCTGTAAAAAGAAACAGACTTATCTAGAGTTCAAGTCCAAAGCACTCCTCAAATATTACATGCTATACCATTTAGAATTTATGTAACATTAAGGGATCTTACTGAGCTGGAAAATAGAGCGATGCTCTTTTTTTCCCAATTTGTTCTTCACTCATTTTCCAGTCTAGTAGCAAAATACTGCTCAGAAAGTGAAAGTTAGTAAAAATGTTGCAGGCTGTTCATGGTTTCCGTTGGGAAGAAGTCATAGAAATACTTGAAAAAAATTATAAATTCTGAGGCCAGGGCATCTTGGTGTTAGAAGTAAAATATTTTTAGAGCTGCTTTTGCAAAATAACTGTAAATATGCTCTCTCCAGATTGAAAACATGTCAGATGTGTTGTATAAATGGATTGAAAAAACCCAATATTATGCAGATTTTTCTAAATTAAGTTCATGGTTCAGTGATCTAAACACCCCACCAAAAAATTAAATGACGTTCTGAGGAATTCTAAATCTAATTAAATATCAGCAGATAACTGCTGGATAAGGCCTTGGACAAGTCAAATAATCTTTCTAGGATCTACATTTCTTTACAGCTCAATTTCTTTTCAGCTACAGCTGTGTTGTGATTTAATGAAACCGAATTTAATAAACAATTCTAGGGAGTGGTAAAGTGTTCTTCTCAAGCAAAGCATCCTTTGTTTGAACAGGGGGACTCTTTGCCGCCTCCCCATCTCCCCAGAAGTACAGCCTCCACTGCAGATGATTAGGAGTTCACCTCACCAGGTCCAGAACATTCTCTCCTCTGGGTATCAGGACTCTGCTTTACTTGATGCCGAGCTACTTAGGCACTGCAAAAGTTGTTTTTCTGAAAGAAACCATTTCATTATACAAAGCTGAGTTAAATAGTAGCTCATTCATAGAATTAAAACATCCAGGAAAATCAATTTATACTCACAAGAAAACTTGCCTTAAACAAAAATCAACATTTTATTTTATTTTTTTACATTATAAGATGTTCTTTTATTTATTTATTATTTTTTTTAATTTTATTTTTACTTTATTTTACTTTACAATACCGTATTGGTTTTGCCATACATTGACATGAATCCACCATGGGTGTATATTAGCTCCCAATCCTGAATCCCCCTCCCACCTCCCACTAAAAAATCAACATTTTAAAAAATCATATATTTTAACACAATCTCTAGTCTTAGTATCTTTTTGCACGGTTCACGTACTGTAATGTAGTTTTATAAGTTCAAGAAGGCTGAAGAGTTCTAATGTTTTTGTTTGATTTGTTATAATTTGTTAAGTGGAAGTTTTCTTTTAGTGAATATTTCTTGTGACATAATTAAACATAAAAGTTTATGAATAACAGTGATTCCAATTTCAGAACCATTTGGTCATCAATCCACACCTCCAGTTTATATCTTACATAATCATTCACCAAAAAAAGAAAAACAGCAGAAAGAAAACTGTTTCTCTGAAAACAAAATAAAATATAGCATAACACACTGTAAATTATATTTACCCAGCTTAAGTTACATATTGATCTTGTATGTGTGTATAGTTCTACTGATAGTAGTTAAATGCCATTCTGAGAATTAGATAAGACTTATTAACAATCCTTTTCCTGCCTATATATAGAGCAATTATATGATACTATCAGCAGTACCAATTAAGACAGATAAAGTAATAGCCTAATTGAATGCATGAGAAGTCTAATGGTTTTGCTTTCCTTGATAATGGATTGTACTCTATCCTCAAGTACAATAAGCCAGACACAGGATCAATAGAATTTTATACTTAGAAAAACTACTAGCCTGAAGGATATCAATACCTAATTTAGGACTCATTATACAAATTTTTTATGTAATTAATTGGAATATGCCTGAAATTAAACAATTATCTCTGAAACCAAAGTTTATGTTGTTTCATCCCTAAACACTGAGGATTTAACATTTTTTTTATTTCTATAATGAATAGTCCACCTTATAGCTGTAATATTCAGTTCAAAACTTTTGTCTTATGTCTTGTGATTTATGACAGTTTTAGGTGCTATAAAATGAACTTGAGCGTGGGTGGGTCAGTGCACCAACCTCCCAATAGTTGCATAATTCAATTGCCCATGAAAATAATCTGAGGAAAAATGTGAAGTTATTGTAACTTGCCTGAGCACTCCCCTGGTGAAAGTTAAACTTATTTTGGTGGAGAAACTAATCTTAATTTTGCAGAGCTTGTGAGGATATAGCATCTCATATCAGTCACTGCCTTGCATTCAAGTATAAAGCAGCCTTGGGAAAGCTTCAGGCTTCTAGATACTTCCCAATATTCTTGATAGACGCAATTCTGGGGAAGTAGAATGGATGACAAAAGGAATTCAAGTGAAATTTATGTAGGCAACCCACTCAGATGAAGCTAGAGTATTTTTAAGCAACCATAGATTGAACAAGCTTTGCCACAATCCAAGCTTTAACCAAGGCTTTGTAAAACCCGTAAGCCCTGCTTCTTATACTTCCCTCAATATCTAAATGATTAACAGGATATACAAGAATGGTAGTGAATGCATAGAAAAGAAAAATAGAGACTTCTTGTGAGAATATGCTTTATTATAGACGTCCCAGACCAAAAGTGTACAGAATAAATGACACGGGAGCTTTCAGTCTCTAAGTATAGTATCAGTACTCTCATTTAGCATAGTATAATTGAAATTCAGATATTCATATTGTAGCGGAATATGGGGCAATGGGCATAGTCAAACAATTAGTTGGGAGTAAAAATTGGTGTAAACTTTTGGGAGAGCTATCCAATATCATTTGCTGCGTCGCTTCAGTCGTGTCCGACTCCTTGTGAGCCTACAGACGGCAGCCCACCAGGCTATGCCATCCCTGGGATTCGCCAGGCAAGAACACTGGAGTCGGTTGCCATTTCCTTCTCCAATGCATGAAAGTGAAAAGTAAAAGTGAAGTCACTCAGTCGTGTCCGACTCTTAGAGACCCCATGGACTGCAGCCTACCATCCATCCGTGGGATTTTCCAGGCAAGAGTGCTGGAGTGGGTTGCCATTGCCTTCTCCATCCAATATTATTTACTACCATGTAAAATTCACAAATTATTGACTTAGCAATTCTGTTACAATGACTTCCTGTGAATATACTCAAAAAGAAGCCTGGGGCTGGCTACAATCTGTGGCATCACAAGAGTCGAACATAGAACAGAGTGACTGAGCATGCCCTTATAAAAGTTTTCCAAGTTTTCCATTATAATGTAGATTAGCATGAAATAGCAAAACTAGGATGCAATTGAAGTAAATAATAGAGCTAATAAATTAAATAAGTGATTATTAAATAAACTGTAGTACTTTAATATTCTTGCCAGGAAAATCCCATGAACAGAGGAGACTGGCTATGGTCCATGGGATCGCAGAATTGGACACAACCAAAGCAACTGAGCATACATACACACACACACACACACACACACACACACAGAACATGCTCATGAGGCATATCTGCATGTACTCATGTACTGATATGGAATATTTTAAAAATGTATTGTTATAATTAAAAACTGATGTGTAGACAAGATAAAGTGTATGTATGATCCCACTGTAAAAACAAAAGTTATGAAAAGATAAAAAATAAAAAGTGTAACAACGTGGTTTATTTTTCTAGAGATAGATGCAGAAATCAGTTAAAGCAAGTTAATTTTATTGTTAAGGATTATAGTGTGCTTTTCTGGTTACCTTTTTAATCACATCTACATGCAAATTTTTA
Source organism: Cephalophus harveyi (assembly GCA_006410635.1). Classification (NCBI taxonomy): domain Eukaryota; kingdom Metazoa; phylum Chordata; class Mammalia; order Artiodactyla; family Bovidae; genus Cephalophus; species Cephalophus harveyi. Next base: position 99,758 of record SJYT01008736.1, read on the forward strand.
ACAATATTACAACAATATTCTCATGGAATTGTAGGCTAGTATTTTTAATGTAAACATCATTTAAAAATGATATGTATAAGCATTCATAACCTAGCTATGTTAAGATAAATATTTACTCTCACATAATATTACAAATATAATTTTATCTATTTAGTA